>PVJS01011404.1:0-45824 GCA_004027185.1 Glis glis | reverse complement strand
TGCAGTCAGAACCTGGGACTACATTGCTTCAAACTGTAAGCCCATCTGATAAATCCCTTTTTTCAAATATACTCATTCTGTGTATTCTGTTAATCTAGAGAACCCTGTCCAATACAGTAGATATGCTGGTATTTGTAGTGAAATGGAGGAGCAATTTCTGAAATGGTTCATGAGGAACATTATCAATAAAGCGATGCTTGTCTCTGCACCCAGTTCACTTTATGGTCCCAGCAAGGGGTCCAAGTCAGGGCTGTGAAATAGGAAAGCATCTGACAAATATGAAGAAGTATAAAGGCTGCCTCCTCCACCCCACAGGAGTGGGAAAGAAGAAGGGCTAAGGAGCAAGGGGAGGTGACTAGTCAGACCAGTGTGCGTGGCTTTGTTTCCCTGGGATGAGAGCCCTGGGATGAAGGCATCCAGGGGACTGGTGGTCATTTGGGGGGAAATAGGAAGGTAGTATGTACACTGGCCTCCCGTTGAAACACAGGGATAGAGTAAGAGTGGGAGCAGGACCTGGTTGTGCAAAGAGGTGCAGATGTGCTCTTGGTCCCTGTAAGGAAAGCAGAGGTAGCTCAGCTGAGAGTCTTTGGGATCTCTTTGAGGCTACAGAGTGGAGAATGTGGACAAGACTCAAGAGAGCTCTGAGCAATCAGCAAGAGCCAGGGTTGGGCCAAGTCATCGGGGGAGGGTGACTCCAGCTCTGTTGTTCTCCTTTATACTTATGGGGAAACAACTCCAGGCTACTGGATTATTTAACTGCTTGATCCTATCAAAACCTAATTTATGTCTTTTCTGTCGGGACACTGGCCTAGATGATTTAATATGGCTGATTCAAATTGAGAGGGCTGGAATAGGAAGACCATGTTGTCAGACAGACCTAATCTAGTTCCAATACTCTCTGGTTGGTGCTCCTTTCACAAGACATTTAGCATCTCTCAGCATCAGACACAGCTAGCTCTCAGAGGTGATAAAGGAATTAACTACCCAACTTTGCTGACAGCTTGGTTTCTTTGGGTCATCACAGTAGCTCCAGTGCCTAGAATAGAGTCTGGTTTATAGTAATCACAAAACACAATTGTTAGATGAATTGAATGAATGGCTCAACTAGCATAAATCCCAACCCCAACTCTCTACAAAATGAAGGAATATATTGAATAAAATAATTGAGAGAACCAGATGTTGGTCAATGAGCAGGCCTGGTTTAAACCATGGCTCTCTTTCTGTATAAATCTTTCCTGCCTGTGCTAACTTCTTCCTCACATCAGTTCTGAGATGGCTACAAGAGTTATAGGTCTTATAATGTGCTAAGACAATTCAGAGAAAAAGAGGCCATTTCTGGTGGCTGTCTCTTTGGGATGAAGAAATGTCTTTCTCAGAGTGACCATCAAATCTCTCTTCTTTCCTTTGACCACATTGTTCCGAATGCCCATTCGTGAGCAAAAGTCTGTGATCTAAGTGATTTTTGTTCACTGTTTAGTCCAGGTTTGGTTTCCTAAACTAATCACAGCCAGGGAAAATAAGGCGACACTTAGAATAATTCAACTCTGACACTCAGCCTAAAGGGGAAGGGCTATGTGGGAAGAATGGGAACTTGAGCCCAAATGAGATCATGGATGCTGGACTGGGTGCAGGGTGAGCAACTGTTAACATCTACCACAATATGTAAGTATCAGTCACCAGACTTGACATGTGCTGAGCTCTCAATGTTCCCTTTCTCTCATAAGCAGGACTCATGTAAGGATTCAAAGAAAGTGAATACATTAAGTGGCATACTGTCAGTAATATGGTGGTATTGGAGAAGGATGGAGACAAAAAAAATGTAGCACACTCAAATAAGGAAAATGAGGAGAACTTTAATAAGAGTGCTGGTGATTAGGGTCCCATAACTATCCCAGGCCTGAAAGAGCAAAGGGAGGGAGTTATTGACAAACCTGGAGAGAGCAGCTGTCAGGTTTTCAGTGGTGGGGGGAATGGAAGGAGATTTTGCCCCTTCAGGGACATATAACAATATCTGGGAACAATCTGGATTGTTCTGACTGAGGGGAGGCCATTGGCATCTAGCCAGTAGAGGCCAGGGAGCTGTTAAACAGAGGCCTACAGTGAAGAATTATTAGGTCCCAGAAGTCAGTAGTGTCAAGATGGAGAGACTTTGTACTAGAGAAATCATTGTGAAGATGGAGGCTGAGGATGTGGCCTTTGTTTATCGACCATGGCAACCTGAGGCAGGGAGCATGTTGGAGCAGAGATGCCTGACCTTCCAACTTCTTGCCTATGCATACACTGGCTCACATTGGACAAACCCAACCTGAAGCTAGAGAACAGTTCCACTGATGCAGACCATAACTGTCACGCTCACGGCCAGGCTAGGGTGGAGAAGGGTGTTAGAACCGGAGGGGCAAATGGAAAACATCCAGTACAGAGGGCAAGAGTTGGGATGTGGTTCAAATACCATCAAATATAGTTAAATTTGCATGGTTCAACCTACTAAGGAATCTGAAGAAAGGTAGACAAGATATAGGTCCAATGAAAGGAAAGTTTAAGCCTTTGATACTGAGTTCTAATTATACTCCGAAGTTTTGCAAGGTTCTGAGAACATGAGCTAAATGAGTGCTTCCCAAAGTTGGTTCTGTGGAATGCTAGCTTCTCTAGCTTCTCATGTCTTGGTAAGCATTGTAGGTGGGACATGGGATGGCTTTTAACTAAAATGTTTGGGAAATGTGGCATTAAATAATGTGAAATGGGACTAAACAGAGATTTTTGATATATCATCATGTAAATTTCCCAGAGAGGATACATTTTTAAACTGGTTCCCAGACTTACTTGACACAGTGAAGAAACTGCCCATGAATGTTCCAAGGGGTACACATTGGGAAATGTCGGCATATCTCTTGCTAAATAAAGATGGATTTTGCTAAATTGTGTCTGGGAGAACAGAGAAAGTCATCGGTAGGGAGACATGAAGTAATACACAAGGATTTATTTCAATGACTGCATGGAATATCAAAGATACTTCTTTAGGTCAGCATTTGTTAAGCTGAATTTGGGGGCCTTTAGAAGTCTATCAAGTGGTTAGACACCAAGCACATCCTATGACTTTCATTTAGTTTTAGATACATATTAATAACTTACTTTCCTGTAATTAATAAAACACACATTTGAGGCAAGATGTCCTTCCCTGTTAGAGGCCTTGTTTTTATAGTAACAGATAAATGGGGCAGGTGAACTCTTAGGTCTCTCCTACCTTTCAGTGAGAATTTCATAGGTAGTAAATGATTTTGAAACACTCAGTAGGGGATGTGCAGGTATTAAGAATTAGGACATTTTCCATTTCCATTGACCAAAAACTACCTGAACAGACATAAACATGATAGTAATTCATTGGTTCATATAATGGGGAAGTTTACAGGTTGTTTTGGCTTTAGGTGAGGTTTGATTCAGGGGACCAAAACTGTTGCCAGCATGTGGTTTCTCTTTCTTTGATCAGACCTCTGCTTACTGGCTTTATAAGTTGGTCCCAGCAGTTTCAGTCTCATCCTTAGGACTGTTCAAACTATCATTCAAACTAACTACCTTAGGATAGTTCAAACTGTCATTATATCTTATTGAATATGTCTGGATCATATGACAATGACTTCTAAATCACTTTGGCCAGAAAAATTCAATGTTCTGATTGGTCAGGGCTGACTCCATGCTTCACTGTGGAAGCAGGGCTAGTCAGTTTCGCCTAAAGCACATAGGAGGAGGGAAGGAAAACCCACAGGGTCACTAGGATGGGAGCTTTGGGGCAAATTCAACAGAGTTCCACTTGAACAGGCATCCATATTTAGGATAGCCCATCACTTTAGAGCTGGAAAGGACTATGTCCTACAACCTGTTATTACATGGAAGAGAAAACTAATGGGCAGAGAAGTTAAATGTTTCTTTTAAATTCACACAGCTATTGACAAAAGGTAGATGACAAATCAAGGATTCCTAATTTTTAGTTCAGACTCCATTCTGTGATGTCACATTCAACCACAGGCAAGTGCCCACTTTGTGCAAGGAAGCAAGATAGATAGATGATAGATAGATAGATAGATAGATAGATAGATAGATGATAGATGATAGATAGATGATAGATAGATAGATAGATGATAGATGATAGATAGATAGATAGGTAGATGATAGATAAATGGTAAAAGACTTGTTACTAGTCTGAGGTTTCACATGAGACTGGAAATAAAGCAGATCTTGATGCTTTCCCAATTCTTTTTTTATTTTTATTTTTTGTTATACTGGGGATTGACCCCAGGGAAGTTCTTCCTCTGAGCCACACCCTCAGCCCTATTTTATTTTTTAGTTTGAAACAGGGTCTCGCTAGGTTGCTGAGAGTCTTTCTACATTGTCGAGGCTGTCCTCCAACCTGCGATTCTCCTGTCTCAGTCTCCCAAGTATTGGGATTACAAGCGTGCACCACCATGCCCGGCTTCCCAATTCTTTTCTGAGTTTACAGTAGCCCTTTCTTCCCACCCTTATATATCTGCTAACATTTCTCTTCATGTTGAGAAGTGCCTGGGAAATGCATTAGGCAGCTTGGTTAGCATAGGATATATATGCCATTACAACTGGTTCTTATATTATTAATCAGTTAGTGTGCATGTCTGTGTAAACTAGTTATAGCAGTCAGTCTGCATAGATATGCTACCCACTTTATGGAACATGATCAGTATTAATCTTTGCCTCGGGATAATTTTATTTGTCTTGGTCACCATAGAGTGCTGATGCTAATATTAGCTTCCTTTAAAAATCTTTTACGTTAAAGCTTAATAAGCATCATTGGTTCATCTCTCAGGGAGAAAACATTTGTATTCTAATTTCTGGTATGTATAACACTGAGTCTCCAGGTAAAAATGATGAGAAAAGGAAGCAGATCCGACCTTTGGAAAAGTGGCAAAAAGAAGACTAATTTATGCTTGTTCTCACTTGCCTTCTCTTTTTTCTTTACTCCTTGGTTGCTGGTGTCCAATGCCATCTGCATTTGCGGGCTATGGTTTGGAATTGAAATTTCTTTTAACTCCATTGAAAATTAACTGACCTTTAGAGAATATGGGAAACCTATTTCTTTTTTTTTAATTTTCTTATTGGTGCATTGTAGTTATACATCATAGTGAGATTCAAAGATATGCACACTACATATCTTGGTGTGCTTCTCTCTGCACCCCAACCCTCCCTCCCCAATAATATGCTAGTGGGATTGGTAGTGATACATTCATATACAAACATAACATTACTTGGTGTGATTCCTTCCTCAAGCCTCATTTCCCCATTCCCCTTATTCTTCCCCCAATCACCTTCCACTATTTTGTCTCTCATTTTCATTAAGTCCCTTTTCTTTCCTATTTTCTCTCTAGCTTCCACATATGAGAGAAAACATATGATCCTTTATATTATCTGAGTCTGGCTGATCTCACTTAGAATGATTTTCTCTAGTTCTATCCATTTTCCTGCAAATGACCTAATTTTGTTCTTCATTATAGCTGAGTAAAACTCCATTGTGTGTATATACCACATTGTCTTCATCCATTCATCTGTTGGTAGACACCTGGGTTGGTTCCATAATTTGTCTATTGTGAACTGTGCTGCTATAAATGTGGGTGTGCATGTATCACTACAATTTTCTGACTTTAGGAAAGATACCAAGGAGTAGTATAGCTGGGTCATATGGTGGTTCCATTCCTAGTCTTTTGAGGAATATCCATACTGATCTCCATAGTAGTTACACTAAGTTACAATCCCACCAACAGTGTGTAAGAGTTTCTGTTTCCCCACATCCTCGCCAGCATTTATTATCTTTTGTATTCTTGATGGTTGCCGTTCTAACTGGAGTTAGATGGAATTGCAGTGTAGTTTTAATTTGCATTCCTCTAATTGCAAGTTATGTTGAACATTTTTAAAATATATTTGTTTGCCATCTGTATTTCTTCTTTTGAGAAGTGTCTATTCAGTTCAATTGCCCATTTTAACTGGGTTGTTATTCAGTGTTAAATTTTTTGAGTTCTTTCTATCAGAGGATAGATTTTCTCTCATTTTGTAGGTTCTGGCAAAGATTTGCTCTCATTTTGTAGGTTCTCTCTTTTCTTTCTTAATTGTATTTTTTGTTGTGAAGAAGCTTTTAAATTTTAATGCCATTTCATTTATTGATTCCTGAGCTTTAGGGGTCTTATTGAGGAAGTTGTTACCAGTGCCTATATGTTAGAGAGTTGGTCCTATAAAATATTTTCTTCTAGTAATTGCAGAGTTTCAGGCCTAATTTCTATGTCTTTGATCCATTTTGAGTTAACTTTTGTGCAGGGTGAGAGATAGGGATCTAATTTCATTCTTCTACATATGAATATCTAGTTTACCCAGCACCATTTTTTGAAAGGGCTATATTTTTTCCAATGTATGTATTTGGCACCTCTGCTAAAAATCAGGTATCTGTAGTTGTATAAATTTGTCTCTGTATCTTCCATTCTATTTCATTGGTCTATGACTCTGTTTTTATGTCAATACCATGCTGCTTTTGTTACTAGAGCTGTGTAGTATAATTTGAAATCAGGTACTGTGATGCCTTCTGCATGATTTTTATTACCCAGAACTGTTTTCACTATTCTGAGTCTTTTGTTCTTCCATATGAATTTTAGGACTGTTTTTTCAAGTTCTGTGAAGCATGATATTAGTATGTTGATAGGGATTACATTGAATCTGTAAATTGCTTTTTTTTTTTTTTTTTGCAGTACCAGGGATTGAACCCAGGGGCGTTTTACCTCCGAGCTACACCCCCGGCCCTGTTTTTTATACTTTATTTTGAAACCAGGTCTCACAAAGTTGCAGAGGGCCTCACTAAGTAGCTGAGGCTGGCTCTGAACCCGGATCCTCCGGTCTCTGCCTCCCAAGTACTGGTATTACAAGCGTGTGCCACCACACCTGGCTTGTAAATTGCTTTTGGTAGTGTGCCCATTTTGACAATATCCTGCCTATCCAAGAACATGGGAGGCCTTTCCATCCTCTAATGTCTTCTCCAATTTCTTTCTTCAGTGTTTCATAATTTTCATTGTAGAGGTTGGGAGGTCTAGTTCCAATTTATTATGACAAAATTTACAATTTGATTCAATCAGGTGAATATGAGGTACTTAGAAGAGGTTATGGTGTGCTAAGTACAATACTAATACCTGTTGAATGCAGTATTTTAAGCCTAATGTTTTGAGGCCAAAGTAAGAATTCCTCCTCTTTCTTTCTTTCCTTTTGGGGGTGAATATTATTCCATTATGTATATCCAGTCATGAGCTACATAACAACCTTTTGGTCATCAACAGACCACATGTATAATAATTGTAAGATTATATTGCCTGGTGAGTAGCTGTCTTAGTTTGTATAAGTATACTCTATGACGTGTTGTACAAGATAAAAGATAGCTACCAACACATTTCTCAGAATATATTCCTGTCTTTAAGCAACAAAAGGCTGTATACCACATTTTCTTTATCCATTCACCTGTTAATGGACACTTAGGTTGATTCAATGTCTTGGCTATTATGAATAATGCTGTAACACACATGGGAATGCAGATGCCTCTTTGAGAAACTGGTTTCATATCCTTTGGTAATACCGAGTAGTTTAGTTGGATTGCTGACTTATCATATTTCTATTTTTAATTTTTTGAGGATATTCTCTTTTCAAATTTTACTGTCATTGAACAATGGATCCCTATGATATTGACAATTTTAAAAAGGTAAAAACCTTAAAATTATTTATTTATTTTTGTTGGTACTGGGAATTGAATCCAGGGGCATTCTTCCTCCAAGCTATACCCCAGCCCTATTTTTTATTCTTCATTTTGAAACAGGGTGTCACTAAGTTGTGGAGGGCCTCACTAAGTAGTTGAGGCTGGCTGCGAACCTGTGATCTTCCTGTCTTAGCCCCGCAAGTACTGGGATTACAAGCGTGAGCCACCACACCTGGCTAAAACCTTAAAATTATTTTAAACAAGGAAGTGGACAACTACCCAAGGCACGCAAGACAAAGTTCTTGTGATTGCAAATATATGTCTTACAGACAAAGATGATGAGCAATGGGGCATGGTGGAGCATGCCTGTAATCCCAACTACTCAGGAGGCTGGGGCAGGATTGCCAATTTGGAGGCCAGCCTGGGCAATTTAGTGAGACATTGTCTCAAAATAATAAAATAGAAAGGCCTGAGGATGTAGTTCAGAGGTAGAGTGCTTGCCAGCATGACTGAGGCCCTGGGTTCAATACTCAGTATTGAAACAACAAAAACAAAAGATGATAATGATAAATACTGGTGGGTAAAACTGAATCATAAATATCAATCTTCCTAAGAAAGTGAAATTAACATATGTATTATCTCTACATCTTACATAGTCAATATGGCCCCCTATGGTCCTCTGTATGTATATAGGTAAGTTTATTTACTTCTCCTTGTCCTATGCAAATAAATAAAATAAAGGATTTTTTATACAAATTTTTGCCACTTTGTTCTCTGACCATCGTGTGAGAGTATCAGATGAGTTTTCTTTTTCTTTTTACTAATTATGGAAAGTGTTTGTCCTTAAGTGAGTATAGAGCAAACTTTTGCAGCTTATTATAGTTATCATCTGAACTTATTATTTAACAATTATTGAAAAAGTTTAAATGGAAAACATTTGAATGTTCCCTCTTTTCTTATGTTTCACATTTTTTTAAAGTGTTCACCTTTTTGTACAAGACATTTTATCTCAGGATGTTTTAGAGGACAAGAAAAAAGGTGCTCTGAACCGTAAACAAATTAAGGTAATTCAAGACCTCATGGCTCTGGGCTAAGTAGTGAGAAGTAGATCAATGCCAGCTAGAATTATCACTCAGAGTGCAGCCATGCTAGTACATTCAGGGCTCTTTTGAGTGAGATTCAAGATAAAAGCAAACTTATTATGAGTTTGAAGAAGCCTAATTTCATGCTTATGATATTTAGCTTCTCATTTTCTTCTTTGTTTCTTTTGCTTCTTTTTTGAATGTTTATTCATAGATTTATTTATTTATAGCTAAATGAGCAAGGTCCTTTGACATTTCATTAACAAATACTGACATATTTATCAAATCATGTCTATGAAATATCTTGAAGATTTGTAATTATTGTACCCTAAAAAAAACCAACCCAAAACATCTGCAGAGTTCATGCAATTTTAATAAGCTGTCAGAAGCAATGACCAGGAGAAGGCATAGTCCAGAAGAGACCCTTGGAACTCATTTAGGTCATTCCCCTGTGCCAACAGAGGGATGGAATGACACATGCAGCTCTATAGAAGTGAAAAACAGCTGGGCATGGTGGCACATGCTTGTAATCCCAGTACTTTGGGAGGTGGAGACCGGAGGGTCCGGGTTCGCGGCCAGCCTCAGCTCTCTTTCTCTCTCTCTCTCTCTCTCTCTCTCTCTCTCTACTTAGTGAGGCCCTCTGCAACTTCGTGAGACCCAGTTTCAAAATAAAGTATAAAAAATAGGGCCGGGGGTGTAGCGTGGAGGTAGAACACCCCTGGGTTCAATCCCCGGTACCGCAAAAAAAAAAAGAAGTGAAAAACACTCTCATAGCTGAGCGTGGTGGCACACACCTGTAATCCCAGTAATTGGGAGGCTGAAACAGGAGGATCACAGGTTTGAGGACAGCCTCAGCAACTTAGTGAGACCTTGTTTCAAAACAAAAAATTTAAAAAGGGTTGTGGGTGTAGCTCGGAGGTAGAATGCCCCTGGATTCAATCCCCAGTACCACAAAAAAAGCAAAACAAAGCAACAATAACAACAACAACAAACACACTCATAAAACATCCTGGACCTGTAAGTACCTGTGTGGAATAACAAGCCTGGGAGATCTGTAGCCGTTTTTCATGGTTTATCATCTGAATTTCTGGGTAAAGCTATAATTTTTTTAAAGCAAAATGATTAACGTGTTATTGACTATAGAACATTACAACATCAAGGAAGTATGCAAAGGAGTTCACTTAGCCTGCTGCTTGTTCCTCCTCTGAAAGAGCATGGTCTGTTTTGCTTTTGATATTACAATGCATTGAAATGAAGATTCCGATATCAAAAAGAAGTTAGAATTTGGGGAGATAAACAAGTAACCAAAACAGCTAAATCCCTGAGAGATAAAAAGATGTTCTTTTAAAATTTCATTAGTGTCCTTCTGTTGCCAGCTTCCCTGCTGTTCAACAACAATTTTTTTCCAGGAAGTCCCTGCATGTACAAACCAAGCATAATGAGCCACACTTTTTTTTTCCTAAAGAGAATGTACTCAAAATGTTTTCAAAGATTCTTTAAGAAGCGAGGCAGATTCTGACACCTTGCTGGTCTTGCGGTGTTTGGAGATAGGTTTAGTAGAGAACTTCATAGAAGATGCCTACCCAAGTCACCTGAGAGGTTTGGTTACAGGACACTGCGCTGTCGGTGTACATGCTAAACCTTTATCTCTAGTCTACTACACTTTTACAGTAGGGACGTTCCTTAGGAACAGGAAATGAGTTTAACTTTAGATAGAGACTTTTTCAATGAAGTAACCTATCACATCTACTCTCAGACACTTCCCAAACCCCCTGCACATCCAGGCCAACTCCTTGGAGGGTTATTGTAACACTCTAATGACTTCTTTATGTGCCTATATATGTGCAAACCATCCACAATAGACATTGGGAAGGGGGCTGTGACTTTATCATCTATTGCAAGTTGTCGAAGGCTATTGTGTGTGATGAATATGCTGATAATTTTCTGCCATGATTCTTTTTATTAGTTTAACAATTCTTAGCATGTTTGCTGGCTACCATGGCACATAGAATTACAAAATATATTATCATTTTGCATTGTAGCTCAACATAGTTGTATCTCTGAAATTATGTATGACAGCAGATATATCCTCCATTAGTCTCTTGCTCTTTGTGTTCATTTTCTTGGACAGGGCACCCTCAAAGTGGCAACCCCAGAAGTACGATGAAGAGTCATAGGTCTGTCACCAGCATTTATTCACCTTGCAGAGAGCAGGCTTGCTTAATGTTTGGCAGGTTCCCTAAGCTTATGGATCTACTGTGGCACATCCTACTCTGTGTTCTTCTATATGTCCTAGAAGAACTTCCATATAGTTTTGGAAAAGGATTATAGAAGCTTAGGGAAACAGAACAAATATGCTGGTATTCCTGGTATTGTTTTGCTATGAGTAATTATGTTTCTTGCTTCTGACAAAGAATCCCAAGTCTTTTTGTAATATCCATGGAGCTATAGAAGGTTATTGATTAGCTTGTACAGTTACTTTAGTTGAAGTTCTACTGTTTCAGGTATTCTCTACTCAAAATATTTAAATAGGACAAAATTTCCACAGTGGTAAGCCTTTAGATCTGCCTAAATTTACTGTAAGAATCTTGTGGGTCAAGGTCATGCTTTGTACTTTTAAATCCTCTCAGCACTTAACAGTGCTGTGCATATGATAAGTATTTGATAAACATTTGGTGGGTTGTTTAATCATTGAAAGTTATCTTACATTATTTGGGCACTTTCGGTAAGAGAATTCATTCCTGCTGGGACAAATATCATTAGCCCTGTGTTAGTGAGCTTTTCATCACTGTGACCAAAGTACCTGCTGCCAACAACAGTTTAGAGGAGGGAAAGTTTATTTTGGCTCATGGTTTAAGAGGATTCAGTCCATGGTCAGTTGATTCCATCGCTCTGGGACTGAGGTGAGGCAGAACATCATGACTGGAGGGTGTGGCAGAGGAGAGCTGCTCAGCTCACAGCAGCCAGGAAGCAGAGAGAAGGAGGTAGAGGAAGGGCCCAGGGATAAAATATAGGCCCCAAGGGCACGCTCCATAGCAACCTACTTCCTCCAACCAGGTTCCACCACCCAGTAGTCCATTCAGAGGCCTCATGGTCCAGTCATTTCCTTAAATTCCCACCTCTGGATATTGCAGTATTACCTTTAACACAGGAGCTTTGGGGGACATTCCAGATCCAAACATAGACCCCCTAATTGATTTCTAATGGAAATGTCAATACTTACCTCTTCTTTTTCCTTCCATTTTTTTCAAATTATTTCCCTTCCTTCTTTACTTCCTTTCCTTACTACTTTTAGCTCTCTGTTGATTACATGCCTCTTTCTATCTGTCATCTGCCATCTTTTCATTTATTCAGCAAATATTTATTAAGTGCTTCCTATGTATCAGAGGTCAACGTAGGTTCTGTAAATGCAGTGGCAAACAAAATGAGTTAATAGTTCTCATTTTTGTCTTTTTATATTCAGCTTTATTTGAAAAATTGTTAAAAACACATTACAAGGAATATCTACAAATAGCAAAATCCACACTGGAAAAATAGGCAAAGAAGAAATGAAAGAAAAGTAGGAAAGAAGTAAAGAAATATAACAGTACTCAGGGATGAGCCATACAAAAATGATGAGTAATAATTGCTTTCACCACAATTGTAATTTTAAGGTTTATTTGAAATCTTTTGGGTTCCCTTCGTATATAGAAAGCTCCCTCAAATAGTCATATTTTTTAGGAAGGGCAGGTGATGAGG
This sequence comes from Glis glis, assembly GCA_004027185.1. NCBI lineage: Eukaryota > Metazoa > Chordata > Mammalia > Rodentia > Gliridae > Glis > Glis glis. Next base: position 33,260 of record PVJS01011404.1, on the reverse strand, counting down.
GCACATAATTGTTTTCTCTGTGCAGTGAATTCCAAGGCAAATGTTCCAACAATCTGCGGGGTGTTTAACCATGGGGACCACATGTAGGTGCCACAGAGCGAAAGACCATGTAATCCATGTCCCTCTCCTGGATCTAAGCTCTCCACTCATCACTTGTTCTATTGTAAGTCTACAATTTGTGTCTCTTCCCTGATGTGGTATTAAATGTGTTATAATATATGAATCTGGAGGCATATGAAGGTGAAAAGTGATTATGATTCTAATCTGAGAGATTAAAAATGGCATTTTGGATAGGCTCCTGTGCATGGAGAAAATTCATATTTATTCCTTCATTTGTCCTTCATTGTACCCGAGTTTAGGCATTTCAGCTCCTTAAGATTCTAAGTTAGTCCTTAAGACATCTCTCATATATTAAACAATTGCAATAAGGGTTGCTCAGCATGTTACTTGTTAATAAAGGACATCTGCATTTGTTTTAATGCTTATTTAAAAAGAAATTGGGATTTAGTGCTTGTCGGCACTAATGGAATCAATGGTACTTTAATATGTGTTAATGGCACTTCAGTTCCCTTAACAGCGGAAAACAGTGAGGTTATTAACCAAACACAGGATTGCTCCACTGAAAAAGAAAGATATGGGCTCTGGGAAAGGCAAAGATGGCTCATGGTTTTGCTAGTGTGAGATCATTTACACCTAAGTGATATGTATATATTTTTATCCCTTGCAATGTTTTAATTCAAGGGCAAATAAAACTGTAATAGTGGATATTGGGTAAAGTCATCATGCATGTTACCAAAATTGAAGGAAACAATTATTGATACTCCTCTGGGTGAAATTTCAATGAGATGCTAACTGTGAACTCCTAGCTTTAGGAAAGGATTTTCCTCCCATTGATTTATATGTCTTCAAAGCACCAAGTGATTAAGAGGAATGTAAGGAAAGATGTGCTCTAAAAAGAACAGAGAAGGGCAAGACACTGGGTTAGGCCTTAGCTCATCATGTTAAACTCAACAAAACAGGAAAGCCAATCAATAATTGTGGTTTTGACTTGTATACCTTGCTTTTGGACCACTGAGCCTCCCTTTACCTGGCACCTCTATAAAGTTTTGATCTTTTAAGATTCACTTCTAATTGTATTCATCACATCTGGTAACAGAACTTATAATTTAGGCACCGCATGTTTAGTCAGAGACTTCAAACAATATTAAAAGAAAGACATAATTACCTTCCTAAAGAAAGAACTATCCTTTCATATGATATGTGTTTCAAGATGATCCTAAATATTTCCTAATTCAGCTGATCTTCACATTGATTTTAAAGACCGATAAAGGTTTTCTGCAGCTAAAAGGTCAAGTTGGGTGTGGTGGTGCACACCTATAATCCCAGTACTTGGGAGGCTGAGGCAGGAGTATTATAGGTTCAGACCTTTGCATAGTAATTTAACAAGACCCTGTTTCAAAATAAAAAATACAAAAATAAAAATAAAAATAAAAAGGAATTGAGTGTGGCTCAGTTGGTAGAATGCCACTGGGTTCAATCCCTAGAACCACACACACCAAAAAAAAAAAAAAGTCAGTCAAACGTCTTAACTAGTTGGTAAAGAGTATGCTTAATTTTTAGAATATTTTGTGTGGTTACTGGAAAAGATCGATTTTACTGATATTTCCTTAACATTTATGTTATTCTTCTTTAGGATGGAAAAAATAGGCTTAAATCCTTACCTGAAAAAGAAAGTCATTTGTATTCTCATACAATTGATTTTTAAACTTTTACTTAATGGTTTATAAACTCTAAAAGAACCTTCTCTAAAATGTAACCTTTTTCAAATCTTATATAGATTGGATAATTTTTGGCACTTTTGGAAGCTGAAAGGACAGTGTTTGAAATACTAGATTGGAAATCAGGAAACTTAAGGTATTATCTCAGCTTAACACACCATGGTCTCAGATTCCATGCATCACGGAGTTGCTGCAAATCCCAATAAGGCAATTTTAAGAAAGTGCTTTGTACTTTTTGGAAGAAAGGTTTTATATCAATACAAAGCATTAATGTAAGTCACTTGGAGTGCCATTGCTTGAAATCTGGGAGTCAATACAGTGGTCTCTATTGCTAGCGTCTAGTGACATAAAACACTCCAGGATTATACTGTCGATTTCATATCCACACAGCGTTTTTGTTAAAACTCAGTATAAAAAAGGGTGCGAAGCAGTGAGATCAATAAGCTATTAGAAGTCACTCTGTATGTGGGCAACACCATTTCTTCCTGTATCATCCCTCCTAGTTTCCTAAAGGAGCATTTTCCTGTCTTGAATGTCAACATGTTATATTTACCTTCACATCACAAGGACAAATATGTTGCTTAAATTTTCTATCTTTCAAGAATAGTACACAAAAATCAGCAGTCTTGAATGTTTCACCAAAGGGGGCAATGATTCCATCATGAATGGACACCACATTGGTGGACCGGAGTCAAACAGCAGTGAGTTAACGCAATACTGCCGCAGCTTCGGTCTAGAGAGAGTGGACTGCCCAGAAGGTATGATCAGAACACAATTTCTGCCACACGAGTGCAGCTATTTTCAAATCTTTTAAAATGTATTTCAGGTAGGTTTCTTAGCACTTTAATCTAGGGCCATTTTCTTCAATGTTCTCTTAGGGGTGAATAGCTATCATCCTACAAAATGAGAATTCAGGCCACAAATCAAAAGTTCAAGGAGGTACACTGGGAGGTGATAATGCCCAAAAGATAAATTGGAAAGATAACATAGGTATTAGCTTGTGTAAATGCTGCTTTCAATTCGTGTAGCAGCCACTGTAGCATTTTCAGAACAAGATAATGAATTAAATGTAATTCTTGGCTGTCCCCTGAAGTCCTAATAAGGACCAAATAGCTGGATTCAAACTGATTTGAAACTTATCCTGGAACCATTCCATCCATGCCTCATTCTCGTTCTATAATTGGGCCAAGACAAGCTTTGATATAGCTTAATTTTTACCCTCTCTAGAGCGCGGGCGAGCGCACTCCTGAATGATAACAAAGCCTGTGTATTCCCCTGCTTCTAAAGGACTCACTAGATGCCAAGACTTGTTCTTGGTTCTCATTTCTTAGGTGGGACAGTGTTTGTATTTTAGCCAAAAGAGGCATTATTATCTTACTTTTTTTTCTCTTAACTGAAGTATTAAAGACAGTACAAGAAGCTCATTCGTAAAATAGTTTTCTAAGTTGGACTTTAGAAAACTTAGTTCTTATTAAAGCACTTAAATCATTCAACATAATTTCACCAAACACTGTTAGGTGCTATGAATGATATAAACAAGAAGGCATGTTTTCTTTTCTTTTTCTTTTTGGTACTGGGGATTGAACCCAGGGGCATTCTACCTCCAAGCTATACCTTGGCCCATTTTATTTTAAAATTTTGAAACAGGGTCTCACTAAGTTGCTGAGGGTCTGGCTAAGTTGCTGAGACTGGTCTCGAATTGTGATCCTCTTGTCTCAGCCTCCTAAGTACTGGTTTTATGGGTGCGTGCCAACATGCCCAGCTATGTTTTCTTATCTTAAGGAGCTCAAAATAAATTTAGAGAGTGGAATTAGACAATAAAATTAAAACATTTGGATATTAACTTGAAACAATAAACTTGAATTTCATTTTATGAAATTCATTATTAAGTGTATAGGAAATGTTGCATTTTTTTAACCGTTCAATATTAGTTATTGCTAAAAGTGTATGGGGAAGGGGTTTGCCATGAGGAAAAATTGTGAGGGTAAGTTAAGAAGAATTTACCTTCCATTGGAATACGCAAGCAAATGTTTTCTAATTCAATTTATGTTTTGATTCACGCTTTGCAGACCATTTCTAAAATCGATTCATCAACCAGTCAATCAAAAAGGACTCGTTAAAGAATTTCCCTGCAAGGCACCATTTATAAAAAAAAAATGACTTAACAGAGAGCATCGTTTAGGTCTGAATGTTGCACAGGAGAGTGAGCTCGCAGAGTCAAGTTTTCTAAAAGATAAAGCACACTTCGGAGCTTCCTCCTCTACAGTCAGCGGTCAGAGGACCTCCTCTCCAACGAGGGCATCCAGGTTGTTGCTCTTCTGCTTGAAGCTCTCACTGACTGCGCCGACCACTATTTCACCCTTCTCTGTGTGACCTAGTGCCTCTCACTGCATTGACGCAGGTCCTGCTGAATGTACATACACCAGGCACCAGGTTCTACCTGACTCTGCCTTGTCAGCCAGTTTCCAGTGTTGTTTCAGCCAATGGTCCAGGCTCCTGGTGAGTTTCTAGGGCTGCCCTCACATATGTGACAGCCTCATTTGCCTTCAACCCCTCAGAAGATGTCACTCTAAAGGAGGCAGGCCTTGAGACTTGCAAATTATAGAGGCAGGTGCATGGTCTCTGCTTTGACCACTGACACCATGTAGGTGGCCCCAAGGAGTTGTGCTGAGCCACCACCCACACAGCACAGAGGGTCATGTTCCCGCCATCTTTTTGGAGAGGGAAAGAAAACCACCACCTGCCTTATTTGCTAGAGGCCCTGTTTGTGTGGTTTCTGAGGAATTATAGTAAATTAGATAGTATTCTTTCTATTGAGGCTCTTACAACCAAATATGCAAGGCAATATAGACCCAGAGATTTTCTGGATTTAAAGAAAAGGAGTAATCTTAATAGCCGGGGGCAGGAGTGAGGTGGGGAATGTAGACCTATAATCCCTGTGCTTGGGAGGCTGAGAAAGGAGAATCTGAAGTTCGAGGGCAGTGCGCAGTAACTTAGCAAGAACTTGTTTCAAAATAAAAATGGCGGGGGTGTAGCTCAGTGGTAGATCCCACTGGGTTCAATCCCCAGTACTACAAAATAAATAAATAAATAAATAAATAATCTTAAGAGGAAGAAAATTCTTGCCTCTGGAAAATCAGGATTAAGAAAAGCAATGGGATCTTAATGGATGTAAGTTTATTTTATTCAACAGGTGAGAAGATAAAGAAGTTACATACTCAATAATTTCCTAAAAGCTTACCTTCCTTTTTTTTTTTTGCGGTACTGGGGATTGAACGCAGGGGCATTCTACCTCCGCGCTACGCCCCCGGCCCTATTTTTTATGCTTTATTTTGAAACCGGGTCTCACGAGGTTGCGGAGGGCCTCACTAAAGAGAGAGAGAGACAGGGAGAGAGAGAGAGAGACAGAGCAAGAGCTGAGGCTGGCCGCGAACCCGGATCCTCCGGTCTCCGCCTCCCAAAGTACTGGGATTACAAGCGTGCACCACCACGCCCGGCACCTACCTTCCTTTTTAAAATTCCTTCTGTAATTAGACTCTACTTGTAGTTTGGAAATTTCTTTTTTTTTTTAATGTGCTAAATAAAATGTTCCTGCAGAAGAAAATGATTGTCTTTGCATTAGCAAAAGGCCTTCTTCTTTGCGTGCTATAGAAAACAACTTGACAGAGATGGAGTCCATGCAGTAGCAGAGTTGGTACGGAAACCCTGGGGCCAAGCATCAGATTTTGCATGTAGTCTTGAGAGTGGAGCCACAGCAGTGCCCAGTAATTCATAAAAGAAATCACCAAGAGGGAAATTCTGGTTCTTAAAATCAAGGGGCAGAGCTCAATTAAAAATCAAATGGGAATTCAGATATTATGAAAAATTAGGCTATCAGGCAAGGTGGCTCTGAAAGTTTTACTGAACAGATTTCTTCAGTAGAGCCAGATTTTACTGGTCCAATCTGATTTGTAAACAGATAAACCAGTGGTGTCTTCAGGGTACTCCAGCTTCTGACACAATCGCGGTGACAGAATTTCATTATGTGAGGATACTAGGAAATATGCACATAAAAACTAGCCAAATAAGTCCATTTGTCTAAAAGACACCCTATGTTTCCCAGTATCTATTCATCACATATGTGAGAAAGAATCCTTCCAAAGAGAAAAAAATGTTTTAAACTGTATATCCACTCCAGAGTGTGAACACCCTATATGTTTTATGCTTCTTCCTTAAATTACCTATCAAGCAACAAATACAGCTATGTGCAAAGGTTTGGCGAGAGTCCCCAGTGAGGGCTACTGTGAAGACAAATGGTTAATGTCTGCTCTCCCAGCTGCTCAGTTAATTACTGTAATAGAAAACATCTTGAGGGAAAACACTGCATACAGTTATTAGCAATTAACCCACAACTCTAAAAATTCACTATTCTTACTAATAATAGAACATTGCCCAGCCAACCTAATTACAGTTTCTACACAAGAGTCTTGTGTTTTCAGAAAATTTGACATATTATAAGTCACCACTATTTAAAAATGCAGATAAGAAGTCAGGATGAAGAAGATTACATTGAGAAATGCAAAATGGAGTGGAGAAGATAGAAATGAGAGGGGGAATGATTTATGTAGTAATGAACTAATTCTCCAACTGTGCAATAGCTTCAAATATATTAGCCAAAAACTTTTTTTTTTAGTATAGTGTTAATGGCTGATGCTACTAAAGTGGTGGGGGAAGGTAGAATAAAATAACACAGGGCAGAAAAATGCATAGAATCAAATATACAAATATGGCCATGCTTTGTTTTTCATTGAATCAGAGAGTCTTTTTAGTTACAAGTGCTGTCTCGAAGCTCAAGTGCTCTCTCCCCAATTTGGATGAGTCATTTCTATTGTTATCCATGTTGATAACTTTGCTTGATGCTTATTGGTCTTGTTCTGTAAAGAACACACTAAGTTCATTCCTGCCTCAAAACCTCAACACTTAGACAGGCATGGTGGCACATGCCTATAATCCTAGGACTTGGAAGGCTGAGATGGGGGGATCACAGGTTCGAGGCCAGCCTCAGCAACTTAGTGAAACCCTGTTTCAAAAATAAAAAAAAAATAAGGACTAGGGGTATGACTCAGAGGCAAAACACCTCTGGAGTCAATCCATCCCCAGTACCAAAACAAACAAACAGACAAACATCTCAACACTTACTTTTACCTCTGCGTAAAATATTTGTGCCCCAGATGTGGCATGACTTGTTCCTTCTAAGAATTCAGGTATCTGCTCAGAGAAGCCCTGATCACAGTACAAAACAGCCTGCCTCTCTCTTTGCTTTATATTTAAACCATTTCTTTATTTTCCACACAGACCACTATCTGATACAACATCCCATTCATTTATTTCTTAATTTACCAATATGAAACTATACTCATTGGTTTCTTTCCTGCTTTGAATCTGTTATACACCCACTTCCCAAACCCTCCTTGTCTTTATGCTCTCAGTATAGTTATATCACAAATCTCTCTCTATATATTTACATGATTTTATATGTAGAATATTGTTTATAGCTAAGCAAAATAATACCCTAGAATATTTCCTTTCTCAAATATATTTTTCTACAGTTAATAATCTTCTTACATTTTTTCCTCATATCTAAGTAGGCAATCCCCCATGCTGTAATGCCTAGAAATAATTTCAATGAATCCCAAACACACTAAATGATCCCTCCCCTATTTTATCTTCCGGATATTTTTATACTATGCTCCTTACCTACTCCCAGCTGATAGGATGCTTTTTAGTTCCAGCTCACAGCTTTGGTTATAAAAATTCCCTAAGGAAGTTTCCTTTGAATTCACCTTCATGGGGACTCCCTTTGTCTCTCAAGAGTCAGAGCCCCATTTTAGGAATTCTAGGTTGAAAAATTGTTTTCCTCTACATTTGAAGTTATTACTCTCCTATTTTATTTCACTTTGGTGTTTCTTTTCAGGAGCCTAATATCATTCTGAATGATGTCTTCTGTATGCATACCCTCTCTGCCCCTTTTGGAATTTTATCTCTGCCCCTTGTGTTTAGAAACTTCATGATGTGCATCACTGTGCGTCTTTGTTGCCCCGGGTACTCTGGTCTCATTCAGTCTAGAGATATGTCTTCCAGTTCTTGAGTCATTTCTTCATGATTTCCTCACCTGTTTTCTCTTATCCTCTCTTCCTGGTTCTCTTCGGTTAATTTATTCATTTTTTTCTTTTCTTTTCTTTTCTTTCTTTTTCTGTTAATCTCTCTCCCCCCTTGCTCTCCCTTCCCCCTTCCCCCTTCTTCCCTTCTGGGATATTTCCTTGATTTATCTGTAACCCATCTATTGTCTTTTTTCATTTAAGTTATCTATTCTCAATCTCAAAGACCTACCTCTCATTTTCCAGGTGTTCCTTTTTATATCTAAACGTGTATGTGATGTAATATTTCCTCTTCTCTTTTTGAAGACACATATTTTTTTGGAACAGGGCCCATTTCCCCTCTTCTCTCGATTTAAAAAAAATATGTTCTTTCCATGTAGATCTCCAAACACTGGAAGCCTTCTTGACATCTGGTGATCCTTTGTATTTGAGTAAGCAAGTGGGCGTAGTGGCACATGCCTATAAGTCCAATACTTGGAAGACTGAGACAGGAGGATCATAGGCTTGAGGCCTACCTGAGCAACTTAGTGAGCTGTGTGCATGTATGTCACTATCACTATGAAATACATCATGATGTGAGACTATAATGCACCAATAAAAGTATAAACAAATTTTAAAAAGTAAAATAAAATAGGGCTGGGGGTGTGGCTCAGAGGTAGAATGCTCCTGGGTTTAATCCTCAGTGTCCCCCCTCCAAAAAAAAAAGATTATTGGAAGAAACTGTTTTGTGTGTGGGAGTAGTTAAGTGGTAGACTTCACTGGAAGTTTATGAGTCACTGGTCTTTTATTGGGGTTTCCAGAAAACAACTCTCCAAACTCCTGCATTATGCAAGAAATAGACTTAGATTCAGGTTTTCTGGGAAAAACAGGTGAGAGCAACCACAAGGGCCCATGTGTTCATCCTGTAGACTCTAATCCAATCCTCTGATGCTCAGCTCAGGCCTTACCCCAGTCAAGGCTGGACCCTTGCAGTTCCATTTCTCCAGCGAATTCACCCCCAGTCCTTGGGGGCTGAAGGATAACGGAACATCCGAGAGTCAACTACTCCACCTGTTTTAGGACCAGATCCCTCATCTGAGGCTCACACAGCACCCCACCTTCTGGGGTGCCTGGTGCCCTCAGCCATTATCTGGTCTAGATGTCTCACTTCTCTTCTCACAGGCATGGCCTTCTGCAGAGACTTACAGGAGACTTTGGTGAATTTTCTCCACCATGGTGGTTAGGAATCCTGCATCAGGCCTCTTCTGTCTTCCAAACTATTCTTGAAATGGCTGGCCCATTGTTGTCTCCTCTTCCATTTGTCTTGGTTGGATAATAACTTAAACCATTTCTTTACTCATCACTTAATGAGATTTGGGGAGAAAAAGACACCAACTAGTGTGGTCAATCTGCTGTGCTAAACTAGAACCCTTGCTATGTTCTATTTTTTCTTTTAAGACTCAATATTTACTTTTAAAACTAGTTTACCTATTTGTTGAAAACAGTGGATCTCAATCCTTAGTGTGCGTCAGGATTTCTTCAAGAGCCTTTAAAACAGACATTCCTGAGCTCACTCTCAGACTGCCTGATTCAGTAGTTAGGGGAAGGGCCTCAGAATTATTTCTAGCAAGGACACAAGCAATGTTGGTTCTGCTGGTCTGGGAACCACACTTTCACAAACACCAATATATATAATTTTAGTTAAATTATCTCTGGTTTTGTTCCTTTATATTCAGAGATGTGTGTCTGCTGTAGTTCTATTCATGCTTTTTGACCCATCTCATATACACACTGTGAAAGGCTCTCCTGATCACAGGGAAAGCATAGCCTGCCCAAAAGTGGGGCAGGCTCTGCATTTTATACCTGTTTCTCTTACTATAGTAAACACATTGGACAAGTCAAATATCTGACTCTCCTAGAATGTAGTAAACTCTTTGGGTACATACCACCTGTGTTAGTATGTATTTAGATTCTTCTTTCTCCTTCTCTGCTTTCCCTTTTCTTCTACTTCTTATCTTCTACTTTTTGTCATCCTCTTCTTCCTCCTCTTTCTGATCTTTCTTGCTCTTCATTTATTTGGCCTAACTTATATCCTGCTGTATAGAGGCATGATGAATGGAATTAAAGTCATACTACCATGTGCAATCAAGAAGTAGAAAATACGTTTGGAATGGTTTCTTTCAAAACTCTGAACATCTTAATTCACTCACATCATGTAATCAGTGGCAGGTCCACTCTTGAAGTCAGGCATATAGATTATAGCAGCTTTGCTCAAAGTAGCTGGTCTGTGAACTCTTCATTACCTGGTCCCAAGGATGATAAGGAGCTTACCTCAGAATGAAAGTCAATAGACTGCTGACTTTATTGAGAATGCTTTGCTATGAAAAAAAGAGTCAGCTGAACTAAATAGTGTGCTTAGTGATGTAATCTGCTTTCATTTTGGAATAAGCTTCTCCTCCTCTCGTCAGGGACCAGTATGAAACACTTCACAGTTTGACAGTGGTATGAAAACTTACTTTAAAAATTAGAATAAAATTCACATACCATAAAATTCAAGTACAAAATTCAGCGTTTTTCTAATATTTTTACAAGTTTGTGCACCCATCAGCACTATCTAATTTTAATACATTTTCAGCTCCCCAAGAAAGACATTACCAGTCTCACTCCCCATTCCTTCCTTTCCCCAGTTCCTGTAAACCACTAATTCACTTGCTGTCTGAATAGATTATCTATTATGGAACTTGCGTATAAATGCAATGATAAGTCAGTATGTGGCCCTTATGTCTGATTTCTTTCACATAACATATTGTTTAAAGGTTCATCCATGTTGTAGCATGTATTAGTACTTCATTCCTTTTTTTATGACTAAATAATAGTTTGCTGCATGAGTATATCACATTTTGGCTAGGTATTCATCAAATGATGGATATTTAGGTTGTTTCTACTTTGCATTGTTATAAATAATATTACTATGAACATTATTGTACTCTGTGTGTGTGTGTGTGTGTGTGTGTGTGTGTGTGTGTACATATGCTTTATATTTCTTGACCTAGCAATGGAATTGCTTGGTCATATACTAACTTTATGGTAGATGTTTGGAGGAACTGCCAAACTATTGATCAAAGTGATTATACCATTTCATGTTCCTACCAGTAGTGAAGTTTCCAATTTCTCTTTATCATTTCTAACACTTGTTATTGTCTCTTTTATTATAGCATCATAGTAGGTTTGAAATAGCATCTCATCATGGTTTTAAATTGCATTTACCTAGTGAAATATATGCATCTTTCAAATGCTTATTCCCTATTTATATATCCATTTTGAGAAAGGTCTATTGGAGTTATTTTCCAGTTTTTCCTTTTATTGTTGAGTCGTGAGCATTCTTTATATATGCTAGATACTAATCCTTTATCAGATATATGACTTGCAAATATTTTATTCCTTTTATTGGGTTGTCTTCATTTTTTTGATAGTACATTGGCTGTACTTTGGACATCGAGATTCATAGCTATATGGTAAGCTGAAGCTGCCTGTCTCCTCTGCTAAGTAAAACAAATATACACAATCATAGAAATACTCCAGGTACAAACGTATACTGTGTTTTTATGTAAATACAGGATAATGAACTTTCGAGTACCCTATCTTTGCTCTAGGTAGTTAGATAATGGTGATGGTTGTGCAACCTTATGAAAATACTAAAAAGCACTGAATTGTGCACTTTAAAAGACTGGAATTTATGATATGTGAAGTATATTTTAATTTTTAAAGTATAGTCTTCATACCACTGTGCTTAAAAATATGGCTTTAGCCATAATTTGGGCTGAGCCTTCTAGGAAATGGCTGACAATGCTTCCTATCTTTTATGTGATCTTGAAATGGATATGTCTGAGCCATTTGGGTTCGCTAATTTTTCCTTAAGTTGATACTTTTGCTTATTTACATTGAGGTTTATCAGCAATTATTTTGCTCATTTATATACTTCTGTGAAATTCTCCTCTAATTTATTCAGATTGAGTTGGAAAAGGAATATAAAACTACATTATCAAAGTTTGATTTTGATCACTCCTGGATATGAATGTTTGTTTTACAAAAGATAAACTAATGGAGTATTATTAATAACTTATTGCAGCTATGTCTTAAAAAATTGGGCCAGGCAGTCTCTACTACTAAGCACATATCATGTTCTTTTAATCTATTCTGTGCTTCTTTATGAACAGACTTATTTGATCTTTTTAGCATGGTTATTTGTAAAGGTATTGATAGTGGCTATCTGATTATGATTAGTTATTCAAGGTAGTAAGACACAAAGAATGAGACTTCAGAATAAACTTGTTTTTTATTGATTACCCACAGTAAAATATAGTAGAGGATTTTAGTAAGTTGATAGCTTGAAATACAATAACAGTAGGAGACTACAATACCCCACTTTCAGCAATGGGTATATCATACAGACAGAAAATCAATTAAGGAAACATTGGTCTTGAACTACACTAGACCAAATAGACCTATCAGACACATACAGAACATTCTACTCAATAGCAACAGAAGATGTATTCTTCTCAAACACATCTAAGACATTCTCCAGGATAGAGTATATATTAGGCCACAAAATCAGTTTTAACATATTAAAGAAGATTGAAATAAAGTATCCTTTTCAACCACAATGGAAATAAAACTAGAAATCAATAACAAGAGGAATTTCAAAAAATTTGCAAACATATGAAAATTGAACAACATGGTATTGAACAACCAGTAAGTCAATGAATTAAAAGATAAATTAAAAAATATCTTGAGATAAATTAAATGAATACACAATATACCAAAACCTACACTATGCAACAAAAGCTGTTCTAAGAATGAAGTTTAGAGCAATAAGTACTGACATTAAAAAAGAAGAAAGATCCCAAATAAACAATGTAATGTTATATCTCAAAACACTAGACAAAGAATCACAAAATATACTCAAAGTTAGTATAATTAAGGAAATAATGAAGTGTTGAGCAGAAATAAATGAAATAGAGGCTAGAAGACAACTGAAAAGATCAATGAAACTAAGAATTGGTTTATTGAAAAGATAAACAAAATTGGCAAATCTTTAGGTAGTCTAAGAAAAAAGAGAGATGACTCAAATAAATTCAGAATGGAAAAGGAAACATTACAACTGATACCACAAGAAAACAAAGATTACAAGAGAATACTATGAACACAGAGCAACAAATTGGACAACCTAGAAGAAATTGACGAATGTCTAGAAACAAATATCCTACTAAGACTAAAGAAATAAAAAAAGTTAAACAGGCCCATAAGGATTAAGGAAATTAAATCCATAATAAAATGTCTCTCATCAAAGAAAAGTTCAGACTTTGCTGCTGAATTCCAACAAACATTTAAAAACAAACTAATATTATTTCTTTTAAACTATTCCAAAAAATTGAAAAGGAGGAAATCCTTCCAAATTCATTTTACAAGGCCAGCACTAGTCTGATACCAAAGCCAGATGAAAACACTATAAGAAAACAAAATTGGAGGCCAATATCCTGATGAACATTGATGCAGAAATCCTCAACAAAATACTAGTGAGTAGAATTCAACAGCGCATTAAAAAGATCACTCACCAAAATCAAGTGAGATTTATGTTTAGGATGCAAGACTGGTTTAATGTAAGAAAATCAATATATAATGTTGTGATATACCACATTAACAGAATGAAGGCCCAAAAAGTCATATGATTGTCTCAATAGATGTAGAGTAAGCATTTGAAAAAATTCAACAAGCTTTCATATTAAGAACTACCAAGAAATTAGGTATGTAAGAAATAAACCTCCATACAAGCCTCCTTGTATTGCAAGCCCAAATCTAACATCATACTCAATGGTAAAAGGTGAAAGCTTTGCCTCTAAAATCATAACAAGACAAGGATGTCTAATCGCATCCTTTCTACTCAACTTAGTAATGAAAAGTTTTATGCAGAGTAATTAGGCAAGAGAAAGAAATAAAAGGCTTCCAACCTGGAAAAGAAGAAGTCAACTTGTCACTGTTTGCAGGTGACATGTTCTGGTACACAGAAAAACATAAAGAATCCACCCCCCAGAAAAAAAACTGTTAGAACTAATAAACAAATTCAGTAAATTGCAAGATACAAAATCAAAATACAAAAATCAATAGTGTTTCTATACACTGACAATGAGCTATATGAAAAGAAATCAAGAAAAATTCTATCACTAATAACTACCAAAAAAACCCTTAGAAATAAATTTATTCAAGGAAGTGAAGGATCCCTACAATGAACACTATGAAATGTTGATGAAAGAAATTGAAAAAGACACAAGTAAGCAGAATGATATCTCATGATCACGGATTGAAAATTAATACTGTCAAAAAGGCCATACTGCCTAAAGTGAGCTACAGATTTCATGCCATCTCTATCAAAATTCCAATGAAAATATTCACAGAACAGACAAATTAATTCTAAAGTTCATATAGAAACACAAAAGACTCCCAATAGCTAAAGCAATATTGAGCAAACAGAACAGAAGCTGGAGGTATCACAATACCTGACTTCAACATATACTATAAAAGCTAAAATAATCAAAACAGCTCAGCAGGCATGAAAACAGACACACAAACAGAATAGAGCCCAGAAGTAAGTCCAAGTATTTAGAATCAGTTGATTTCCTACAAAGATACCAAGAACACACAATGGGGAAAGAACACTCTTTCACTAAATGGTATTGAGACTCCTGGATATCCACACACAGAAGAAGGAAATTAGACCTTTATCTCACACCAGATATAAAACTCAACTCAAAATGTTATAAGGAACTTAAACATAAGGCCGAAAACTATAAAACTAATAGGAGAAAACATGGGAAAAAATCTCCATATCATTGGTCTGGGCAGTGACTCTAGTTATGAACCCAAAACACAAGCAACAAAAACAGAAATAGATAAGTGGAATTACATCAGAATAACAGTGTCTGCACAGCAAAGGAAATATCGACAGAGTGAAAGGACAAGTTACAGAATGGGAGAAAACATTTGTAAACCATACATCTGATAAAAGATTAATTAATATCTAAAATACATAGGAACTTAAACAATTCAAGAGCAAGAAAACAAGTAACCCAATTAAAAAATGGGCAGAGGACCTGTATACACATTTTCCAGACATAAAAGTAGTCAACAGTTGCTGGATATCACTAAGCACCAGGGAATGCAAATTAAAACCACAATGTGATATCACCTCACACCTTTTAGGGATTTTTTTTTTTTTTTTTTGCAGTACCGGGGATTGAACCCAGGGACGTTCTACCTCTGCGCTACACCCCCGGCCCTATTTTTTATACTTTATTTTGAAACCGGGTCTCACGAAGTTGCGGAGGGCCTCACTAAGTAGAGAGAGAGAGAGAGACAGGGAGAGAGAGAGACAGAGAGAGAGGGAGAGAGAGCGCTGAGGCTGGCCGCGAACCTGTATCCTCCGGTCTCCGCCTCCCAAAGTACTGGGATTACAAGCGTGCTGCGCCACAACGCCCGGCATCTCACACCTTTTAGATTGGCTATTATCAAAAGATGAAAGATGCTAAGCAAAATCAAGCTCTCTCATTCACACACACACACAAACACACATGTATGATTACACTTATATGAAGAATCTAAAGTAGTTAACTAAAGCAACAAGTAGAAAGGTAGCTGCCAAGTTCTGGAGGGAAGGGGGTGGAGAATTAATGTTTAATGAGTATGGAGCTTCAGTTTTGCAAGATGAAGTTCTAAGTTCTAGAGATGTGTTGTATGGCAATGTGAATATAATTAAGGCTACTGACCTGTGTACTTAAAAATGGTGAAGACTAAATTTAATGTTATATATATATTTTATCCCATACACACAAAAAAGCATTAGCTGTGCAAAGTATAGTTTCAAAACATGTACAAGTTGCCGGGTGTGGTGGCACACTCCTGTCATCCCAGTTCTTAGGAGGCTGAGACGGGAGGATCAAAGTTTTGAGGCCACCCTCAGCAACTTAGTGAGACCCTGTAAATAAAATAAAATAAAATAAAATAAAATAAAATAAAATAGGCTGTGGGTGTAGTTTGGAGGTAGAATGCCTCTGGGGTTTAATCCTCAGGACCAAAAAAAAAAAAAAGTACAAGTCAAATGAGTGTCTGGGCTAAGTTTCTAATTATCTTCTAATAAATGTATGTAAGTTCAGTGCTGGTAATTCCATTATAACTTACATATGATTTGTAAATCATTATGATTATTAAGTATTGCAGTTCTGAGAAATTTTGTATAAATCACTAGACAAATGTTTTAGGAGTTTTATGTTGGATTTATTGTTTTCCTTTTTAGACAAAGAGAGAGGGAGAGAGCGAGAGAGTGAGCGAGCTATGAGTTTGTAGGGACAAAATTTAGTGGCAGATGAAAGCAAAGCTAGCATGATTACTCACATTGTGGTGTGACAACCCCAGTTGGTTCCTGGGTGAATTCCATTCTATTTTGCCTGACACCAAGATTTCAATGTACATGGCTCATTAGTGCTTGTAGGCATTTCTATAATGGCAATTTATTACACTTTGAGGTGACAGAAGCTGTCCTTTGAAGAATTGCTTTCTGACCTCCTCCTCTTTCAACCCACAACACCTGCCGGATGAAGTGGCCTGCTCTTTTTTTCTGTCCCTGTACAGACACTAGAAGTTTTTGTGTGCAGAAGGAGAGCAGGGCTAAAAAGCTTTGGCAGGAAGGTTTTTGTAGCAGCCTGTCTGTCGAACTGCATGGATCAACAATTTCTCAATTAGAAGAAGATAGACGAGAAGATAAAGTATTCCGTGACTGTAAAGCTTCAGGCAGCAGCTGAGCAAGATTTTGAGAACATCTGGTGGGAATCTATTTCTTTTTAGGTAAGCATTCCTTTTACAACCAGCATACATAAAGCACGAAATTGGCTTGCCCCACCTCCTCCTAAAAAGGAAGGAACTTGTTAGATTTACCTCTTTTGATGCAGGTGTGGAGGGAGAACGGGGTGGCATGTGGCATGCCCACTGGAGATCCCCCAGAATTTTTTGGACTCCTCTCAGAGAGAACATTTGTCTGCTACATTGAACCTATTTTTTAAGAGCCTAACTAGGTTGGCAGTATAAAATACCATTCACAAAAATAAAACCCAATTCACAATGATCCTGGCTTTTCCCCATGAAATTTATGTCTGAGCAAGGGATATTATTAACACCAAACTTCCTCTCTTAATTTTAAAACTGGCTCTTTGTATGGCTCATTCTCTTCCTCTGATAATTTAATAATGTCTTTCACTTTGGGCAATAAAAGCAGAATTAACATTTTCCCTTGTATCTAGCTTCACTCTGTGTGTTTATAGCAGCCCGAAACCACAAAACTGCTTTGCTATTTTAATATGTAAAACTGTAGCCAACAGGTTTTTTAATGCTTCCCTGCTTTAAAGATATGGCATGACCAGCTAATCAAACCAAATAAATGGTTATATTAAAATTATATGAATAAATCAGGCCTGGTGTCATATGTCTGTAATTCCAGTACTTGGGAGGCTGAGCCAGGAAGATTTCAGGTTTGAGATAGTGAGATCTTGTTTCAAAGTAAATAAATGAATGAATAAATAAAAAAAATAGGGTAGAGGGTGTGGCTCAGAGGGAGAAGCCCCCATGGGTTCAATCCTTAGTCCCCTCTCCCCCACACACACGAATTGGGAGCTGAATTCAAATCAGTGTTTTCCAGTTCATGGCAAAAATTTGAATGCATACGCTGTTTCATTTAATGGTAATTGCTCACATGGCATTGTGTTCATATTATTAGCACACTAACATAATTTGAAATCAGCCTCACTTTATGAAATGTACACTATTTGGCCTATTACATTCAATGCACTTTAAATGTTCATCTATAATAAAGCATATGCTTTCAAGCTAATATACATGAAAGAAAAATTTTCTAATTTGTGATTTTTAGTGTACTAATTTATTTCCCACATACCTAAACTGTCCTTTACTGAACAAGCATGCAATTAGATAATTTACATATATTCTTATATTTTTCCCATTATTATTTAGCTCTTAAAACATTTTCGGAATTTCAGCTATGGCTTGCAGAAAATTTAGCCTTGTAATAAATATGGTCTACTACTTATTTAATGCTTTGTTTAACATAAAGAAAGAAAATGTATGGAAACTTTCCAGAAGGGAATGAGATTAGTTGAAGATAGACTCCTGCAGTGTTAAAACTAATCCAGAAGCAAAGAAAAGCTTAGCAAGTCACAGGAAATTCCAGGTACAGTTAATCTCTACTATCATCATTATTAAAGCAATTAAGACCAGACTGGAGTCTTTAGGTTTCATCCAAAGGACAGACTAGAAAATCAAATCAATGGGGAGGGGTAGTCTCTTTACCTATGGATATACCCTCTACAGTCAATACACTCAGTCCAGAAGCCACCCTTATTCTTTTCTTACTTTCCATCCTACAGTGCCCTGCCTGCCTTTGGTCATTTCTCTGTACAGGAGCACCTCACTAGAAGAGGGAGAGGAAAAGGAAGAGGAGGTGAAATTAGGTAATTGACTTTGTTACTTGTTAACAAAGGCGGCAAAGAGGTTTAGGGAAAGTTAGAAGAGTTAAAAATAGATTTTAAAATTGTCCATGAGTTTTAGCAACCTATGCTGGGCCTGCCATTATCAGAACTAATTAAGAGTTAGCCAAGCAACAGTGCAGCTGTGCAGCTGATATCAGCTCTGCCATCAAGTCTGGGTTTGGAGACGGCCTGGGTCATGTTCGAGAAGGACAGAAGAGTGAAGTCCTCTTTTTATGAAATAGTGATCTCTATTGTGCAAACGGCTCTACATTTCTCTGTTAAAGATATTTGCCAAAAGGAAAAGAACTATAGATAACTATAAAAGGAACATAAGATACTGCATAGTGGCATGAATTCCAAACTCCAAAAATTAGGGACAGAAAAGTCACGGAATGCTAAATAATTCAGGACTATGGTTCTCTCAGCAGCATCTTTTTTGTTTTTCAGAGAACCTCCCAAAGGGTGCTCCTCAGTCCCTCCTGTAAGTAAATGTCCAATTGCTTCTTTAGTGACAGAAAAAGCAGAAAGAGAAGAAAGGGGGAACAAAGGCTTAGAAGACTCAGTCTAAGAGCCAGATGGTTAATTCATCTATGAAGGGCAAGAGGGCGTCCAAAACACCTCTGAAGAGAAAGATCATTCCAAGGCTCCTAGGACTGGAAATCAGGTGCTACCACTTTAAGTATTTGACTATGAAGGAGTCGTCGGAGAGGCACTTTGGTAAGTTTAGGAATAGAAGGAAAAGTTGTCCCACTGCAGCCTGTTCCCATTTCTGCGGGGCTTGACTGCAGAGCGTGGCTTCAGAGGCTGCGTTGTCCTTGTTGGAGGGCACGATGCACCAGAGATTTTTATTTTCACGAAAGACTCCAGAGGTTTGTGGCCTTCCAGACAGCAGCTGGCGCCCGGCAGAGGCAGCGCCCGGGGCCGGAGCTGCTGGCGACCGCGGCTCTTGGCTGCGCGTCCCGGGCTGCGCGGCCAGCAGCGCGGCGAGGCTCGGCTCGGCTCGGCGCGGCGCGGCGAGCAGACGCGGCTCCCGCCTGGAAGCGCCGTGGGGCTCGCAGCTGGCTGCTGCTCCGCAGATTTCGGGGGACAGCAGCGGGTTTGCAGGAAAGGAGGGGGGGAGGTCTATAGAACGGTTGGCTCCTTCTTATAACTCTGGTGCCTAAATTGGGTGAGATGCTGGCCAAATAAAATGACGGGAGATTATCTCGTTTTGAGTAACGAGGATTTCTGGATGAGCCGAAGATGTGTCCTGCAACTGTCGATCTGGCAGGAGATTCGACTCCATCCAGCGCCGCTCGGCTCCCACTTCAAACACACCTCCCAGCCTGGTGTCCGACGCGCTCCAGACTCCAGGTGGGAGCGCGGCGCAGGGAGTCAAGTCAGCCTCCTTTGCGGCCCCGCCGGTGGCGGCTGCACCGCTGGTTGGTTTCGAGCAGGTTGGTGTCCGGGGTGGATGTCCGAGCGGCTCGGCCCCTGGGCGGGGCTGGGTGTGTGTTTGGGGCGGATCGGAGGCGGCGGGGCGGCGAGGCGCGGGGGGTGGCGAGGCCCGGCACCCTGCTCGCGCGGCGGGGGGCGGGGGGCGGGGGGGCGCCGGCAGCGCGCCGAGCCGCGGCGGCAGCGGGCTGTCTCTTTAAGCGCTCCGGAGGGGCCGCGGGCGGCGGCGAGCGCGTTTCCATGGCACCGGCTGCGGGGGCCGCGGCCGCGGGGCGCGCTCGGCTCCAGTCGCTCCCGGCGGAGCAGGACGTTGCAGCTCGCCGGCCCCGCGCCCCGCGCCCCGGGTCTCCGGCGACGCCCCAGGGCGAGCCGCCGCGCCCTGCTCGTGGAGACGCGCCCCGCGGCCGCGAGCCCCGCGCCAACTTCTGCCCGGCGAGCCCAACTTCGGCGCCGGGTGCGGACTTGGGGAGCCCGGCGGCGCGCAGCCTGCAGCCCGGGCGGCCCTCCCGGGGAGGCGCGGCGCGGCGCGGCTCGGCGCGATGACCTGGCGCGCGTGGCTCTGCTGCCTCTGCGCCTGGGTGGCCGCCGGCTGGCCGGGAAGCGCCCTGCAGCTCCAGCCCGGCATGTAAGTGCGCCCGGCGCGCAGGACGCGCGGGGCGAGCAGCCGAGCGCCGGCCCGGCCCGCGGAGCGCCCCCGCGGAGCGTGTCCACCGCCCGGGGCGTGGGGCCGGTGGGTGCGGGGATCGTGGGGCCGCCGCGGAGCGCGGAGGAGCGCGGGCGCCGGCGTGTGCTCGGGGAGCGCCAAGCCGCCAGCAGAAAACGACCCGGGGCCGAGGGCTTTCTGCCCAACAGATACTTTCTAAGCGCTTGATCGCACCCCCCCCTGAATGTTGTGCGCGTGTGCAGGGCGTGTGTGTGTTCTAGTTAATTTCTTGTCTGGGAGAAATTGGCCAATACAGGTGCCACTTTCTAAAAGGATTTAAAATGAAATCCCATCGAACAGCAAGTTTCTTGATGTGGTCTTCTTTACAGAAATCAAATGAACTCGTGCACACCTCTTTTGTTTTGTTTTGTTTTGTTTTTGGAAGACTATTCCACAGGTCTGAGCTGAGAGGAGAAGCGAGCCAGAGATGGGTATGTCAACGGAGTGAGCCGCTACTTGCGCGGCTGCTTAGATGCTACTCCCTTTAGTAGAGAACTGAGAGTTGGGAGGATGACTGAAACGCGTGTCTGAGGATGGGACGTGGTTTTGTTTCCAGATTAGAACGGAAGGATAGGAAATATTAATTCTTGGTCATTATGTCAAGTGTAGAGAAGAGCTCATGGGAAGTCTTTACAAATTGCCCGGTCTTGAGTGGCTGGGGAAGTTTTTGCAGAATTCTGTAGCATCAGCGGGATCATCATTGAATGATCTGCCAGAAAAGTCAGATAAAATTCTGCTGCTAGGTTTTTGCTCTTAAGCAGTTATGAATAGACACACCAGAGTGTTTTGAACATTTAAATATTTTTGTTACTTTGCTACTTCTTTGCTTCCTTTTGTTTTTCTGGAACGTGAATATTTTATAATAGAAGCAAGGTTTAGATAGTACACAAAGCCATCTATACTTTTTTTTCCTGAGCTTCACTTGTTCCGGTAAGAAAAATACTATTTCGGGATTCACTTTACATTTCCATATTTCATCCCTCTCATGCGCGATTCAATTTGCTACCTGGTTACTGAAAATGTCACTAACTATAAATCTTGAGGCATGGCCAGGATATCAGTGGCATCACACAACTTCTTGCCCAGAGAGTTTGTAAGTACATATTTGGCAGAAATGCAAGGAGTGTCTGTGAATGTGATTTCTCTTGAATTGATAAGATTTGCCTTGTTTATTTTGAAGAGGTTGATTTAGACTTTTCAGTTTATCTCAAAAAAACACCTCTCTTTGGATAGCTTGTGCGTGCATAAGCCTTCACATCTTAGAAATTACTTTTTAGCAAGCTTACCCAGTAGCCCTGCTCTTACTTTACAAGTGCTGACATTAAAGCAGATCCCGGGTTGCCTTTTTTAAAGTAGTCACAGAATCACCCCTGCACACTGAGACTAAATAATCTCTGTGGGAAGACATTGAGAAATAACCAAAAGATAACATTTTTACATTACTTAACTGTTTTAACTCATGTTTGAATATTGACTCTTTTATTGAAAAGGCTGGGAGGGATGACATTGCATTTTTTATTTTTTAAGGAGGCTGTGCCTGCAGTTCATTTATTTATCAGGTGAGATGAAATCACATATTAAAACCAATATGAATCCCTGAGTGTTGAATAGAGATGTGTTTTCCAGGGAGTTATTGAGGTCATTCTGATGGCTCTTAGTACTTTCTGACATCTGAATAGGGGATATCCAATCATATATCTCCCTCCCTTGTATTGGAGTTAATGGTGGTTTCTTCAGCAGGAACCATGTTGAGATTTAGTGCTAGGTTTCTGCTGATGTCTTCACAATTTTTGTAGGCACGTGGAATGCAACCATGTATAGCACTCGGCTTCCACCTGTCCATCTATTAAATTAAAGAGAATTCTTCCTGAGATTTTTATTGACCTCTGAGGTCCATTATCAGTGAAAGTAGGCTTCTAATGAGGTGAGGTCCACTAATGAGAACGCATCATCTTACTGACTGGCACTTATAGGTCATTAACACAGGTGAGAGTTTTGTATAGCTGATCTGTGCTTGAGCAGCTTTTTGGGAGCAAAAGTGACAACTGAAAATAGAAAATGACTATGCAGCTAACTAAAGGTCAGCTTAAACATAATGCGTCTTATTCATGGTACATTCCTCAGAAGGTAAACTCATTTTCAAAGGAACTTTTATTAATGAAACAAGAGATGTATTACATATGGATTTTGCAATTCTAGCATTAATTGATCTATGTTGTTTTATTACTTTTAGGAAACCTTGGATGACTAAGGTTAGGCAGGTTCATAAAACCAGTATTCTGTGAAGAGTGCTATGTAAGTAGGTTTTGGAAATTACAGTTAACAATCCATTTGAATTCTTACTTAGATGCCAGCAAATTTCTATCTACATATACTATTTTCATTTAATAGGCACTATTATCATTACCATTTTATAATGAAGAAAGAGACACAGTAAGTTTAATTTCACAGTCCTAAAATTCAGAAGATCTGAATTTCACTGAATTCAGAAGATCCTGGCAGTTTGATTCCAGAGCTGGGGTTCTTAACATATGGGAACATCTAGCCCCAGTCTATTTTTAAGAAGTTTAGGTTTTTTTTTTAACCACACCTAAGTATTTTCAATGGGAGTGGAGCTGGTACTTTCTACCTAGTAAGGTACTAAGAAAACTTTGGGGCCTCTTTTGTTGTTCAGTAGCCATAGGGTTCTATTGGCATTTGTTGCCGGTTGAAATGCTAATTGTCCTACAGTGGGTGGGATAGTTCCTCACAGGGAGATCTGATTTATCTTGCTTCATGGAGACTCTTCATAAGAAATTCTCCTGCTCTCTCATGCCTGCAGGCCTTTAAGCATTAAAATGATAGACTAGGCTTAAATGAGGAATTGTGGAATAGGGAAAGGTATCCTTGGCCAAGTGGTTTATGAAATGGAAGATTGTAACTGGTGATGAAATTTTGATAAAGGGATATTGAAGAGTTTACTTATGTTAATAGTGCTCTGCAAATGTTTTCTAACGGATTAAATAGGAGGAAATAAACTCTACCCAGATCTTTAAGACTTCAGTGGGAAATGACTAGCTATAATGCATTCTATTAAAATTTATGCCTTGTAATGTACTCTTATAAATACTTGCATAATAACATGATGAAAAGTAGTCAACATGGAAGTGTTGTGGATATCATGCAGCCAGAAATGAATAAAGGCAGAACCAGTAGCTTAATCTCCTGGAACTTGGGATACTTGGATTTATTTTATATCTGGGGGGAATTTTAAGAAGGTGTGGCTACTTTGTGACTCATCTGTCTCCTAGACTGTGTAGGAATCTCACATCCATACCTTGACATAGATATCTGATCTAGACAGTTTTGACATACAAATCCAGACTGTGCTAGATATGATACTGTTTATCCACTTCTCCATACACATGTATATACAACTGTTTTATTTCAGCCTTCTGTAGCTGATGTGGAAATTCAGGATCAGAATGAGAGTGGCAGAAATTTAGGTTTTATGAATAATCAATGCATTTAGAAATAGAGCATGTCAAGAAGCTGTGATAATAATCTGGAACAGTGAAAAGGAAATTGACAGAGTTGTTTCTTGCCCCACAAACCATGCTGGAGTTTGTTTTTGTTTTTCACTTTTCTTAGGACAAAACCTGAAATTGAGCTATTTTAGTGTGTTCAGGATGCTGTAGTAAAATGCCATAAACTAGATGGGTTATAAACAGTAGACATTTATTTCTCGCAGTTCTGGAGCTAGAAAGTCTTAAGATGAAGGTGTTGGCAGTTCTGGTGTCTAGTAGGGCATATTTGCTGGTTCATAGATCCATCTGTGTCCTAACAAGATGGAAGGGTCAAATGAACTCCCTGGAACCTGTTTTAAAAGGGCACTGATCCCATTCATGAGGGTTTCATCCTGATGACTCAATCACCCCCAAAGTCCCCACTTCTAAGGCTGCCACCTTGGGGTTAGGATTTTAACACATGGATTTTTAGAGAAAACAAACATTCAGACCATAGTATTAGCAAACTAGAGATGTCTGGGGCTAATAGAAACCTACTTTTAAGCATGATTTGTGGTTAGTCCTTTACTCATCAGTATAAAAGAGTTAGAAAATTTTCTTTCTTGTGTATCAACCACATTAGTGAACATAAAGTGAATTAAAAAGAGAAAGCCATGTGTATTCCCTATGGGTAAAAACTATTGTTAACAATTTTTATTTATTAATGTCTTTAATCCTACCAACAATCATATAAGGTAGATAATACTGTTGTTTTTTTTATTTTTTTCAGATGAGGACACCAAGTCATAGAGAGGTTGGGTAACTTGCCTGAGGTTTCATAGCTGAGAAGTGGCTGGATGATGTTTGGATCCATCCTGTCTAGCTCTAGAGTCCTGTTCCTAATTACCATACTCTGTGGTGGTCCTGCTGTCTTTGACCTCGCTATACTCTCAAACTACCATCCTCTCCAATCTTTTTACTTAGTCTGGTCCTATTTACTTATATTTAGTAGTAGCTGTTCTTTTTCCTATTCCCCCAGGTGGACCCAAACCTCTGTCCTGTAGTTTTAGTAATCCACAATTTATTGATAAAATTGACCTTATATTATATGCATTTTCTCAGTGTTCCTGTCCTCTGTTTCAATATTTTCCCCATATCTTATTTCTTTCATCTCTCAGAATAAGTTTCCTACTCTTGTTACTAGGTAATTCTTTGTATGTTCTAGATTTCATCTTTTAAATATTTTCTCTGTAAGTCATTGTATTAGGTTGCTTTCTTGTTACTGTGATCAAAATACCTTGACAAGAACAACTTAGAGGAGGAAAGGTTTATTTGGGCTCATGGTTTCAGAGCTTCAGTCCATGATCAGCAGGCTCCAGGGCAGACACATCATGGTGGCAGGGTGCAGAGGAAACCTGCTCAACTCATAGCATCTGAGACACAGAGGGAGACAGAGGAGGGGACCAGGGACAGATATAGTCCTCAGGGCCACACCCCCAGTGACCTCCCTACTCTAGCCATGCCCCACCTCCTTATAGTTACCCCCAGTAAGTCTATTCAAGTTATTAATCCGTCAAATGGATTAATTTGTTAATGAGGTTAGAACTTTGATTCAATTTTTTGCCTTTGAACATTTCTGCATTGCCAACACATACGCTTTTGGGGGGACATTCTGTATCCAAACCATTGCAGTCATCCTTTTTCATTTCCAATTCTTTTCTTTCTACATTTTTAATAGCTTTTCCTAAATATATCGAAGTCTCTACATCCTTTTCTAGTATATCTGTGGTCCATCTTGTCTATATATAGATCTGTCTTGACCTTGCCTTTTCTCTCCTCCACCCTCAAGAACATTCAATGATGTGGCTTGCTTTTTTATGATTAATAATTTAACCCATCGCAACCCGGCTTCTTCTATGATTCCCTTTTCAGAACTTACCCCATCCTCATTTTTCTGTAGACATAACATTACTAACTATTCCTGTTTTCCACATGTGCTTTCCCTTTGTACACTTAATATCTGTAGTTCTTTTCCTCCACGGGCCCTTGCATTCTTCCACTTTCTATCTTTATTCCTTTATCTATTTTTTTCATGGAACTGGGGGGTGAACCCAAGGGCATCTCTGAGCTACACCTGTAGCCCTTTTTATTTTGAAACATAGTCTTGCTAAGTTAATGCATGCTGGCCTTGAACCTCTGATCCTCCTGTGTTCACTTCCCAAGTAATGGGGTTATGGGTGGGCACCAACACATCTGGCTCTTCTTCCTATCCTTTACATGCTACCTTGTTTTATCTCTTTCTATAGCTTCTATCATATGCTCTATTCTGATGAGACCTAGAACTGTACAACCGGCTTCAATCTCTTTGGATTTATAGACTTACATTTTAAACTGTGGCTATAGTTTGGATTTGGAATGTCCCCCAAAGGCTAACATGTTGAAGAATTGGTCCCCGCAGATGGTGCAATTGGGAGGTGGTGGAAAATTTAGGAGGTGGCGTCTGGTTGGAAGCAGTAGCTTACTGAGGGATCCTGCCTTTGAAGAGTTTATATAGTCCCCAATACCCCCCACCTGTTTCCTAGGTGTCATGAGGCAAGCAGTTTTGCTCCACCACACCCTCCCCACCATGATGTTCTGTCTCACCATGCATGCCCACAGTGATGAATTGAAACCTCTGAAACCATAAGACAAATCTTTCCTCCTTGTTTTTCTCAAATATTTTGTCATAGTAGTGGAAAGACGACGATTACAGAAAATTGATAGTGAGAAGTTGAGTTGCTGCTGTGACTATACCTAACCATGTAGTTCAGAGCCTTTGGAATTAGTTTGTGGATGTAGTTTGGCTTGGAGATGCAACTTATAGAAGCCCTAGAATGTTGTGAGATGAGCTTAAAAAACAATTCTGGTGGGAATTTGGAAGTATAGAATGCTAATAGGAATGCTGACAATGAAGGCTGTGTTCATGAGGATTCAGATGGGAATGAGAACTCTTTGGGGAACTGGACTAGAAGCTATTTATGTTATACTCTGCCAAAGTACTTGTATACATTCTGTCTACCCCATGAGACTTTGTGTGAGGCTGCATTTCAAGGTGATGGACTAATTAAACTTCTAGAGAAAATTTTAAGGAAGCATAGCATTTGTGCTGTGACATGGGTATTGCTGGCTGCTTTTTACTAAGATTTATAACGAGAATTGTGAACAAAAAGAAGAATGGAAAGATTTGAAAAATTTGTGCTTTGAATAGAGAATTGTGTGTAAAGTTGGGGCTAAGGAGGGGTATGGGTGTTGAAGTGATTACCACCATTTAAAGAAGCCAAGTATTTTGCAAGCCTTTCAGATATTTGCCAGACCCCACCTATCTCAGGTCCAAGGATGTGAAAGTGTAAACTCCTTTGAAAGACTTTGATTTGAGAAGAGAGCCCTGAGACACATTGCTCCCACAGGGTCACCTAGGAAGTTGGTTCCCAGGAATTATTTCACCATGTCCAGCCATCCGGGAACTCAGTGGCTTTTGTATCCATGGTCCAACAGGGCCCAGCTACTGCATCCACTTGCAGCAGACCTTGGCATCATCCACATGATACTGGTTTTGTATGCAGAATGCAAGAGTTACAGGGTCATATGGTTTCCACTGAGATTTCAATAGAAGACTGGGAGGCCAGACATGTATGCCAGGATCAGAACACCTGCAGGAAATCTGTGAGAGGGAGATATGCGAAGCTATGAGCATGAAGCTGAAGCTACAACAGAGATCACAAGAAGTTAGAGGTGCCAGGAATGTGGAACATCTGAAGGAAGCTGCAGGCAGTGAGTGGAGCCAGTTCAAGAGAGAGGCTGCAGGGACTGCAGCCAGCAAGGCTATAGAGTGGAGTTGCCCAAGCCTTTTGGAGCTCACATCATGCCAACCTATGACCTGGATGCTAGAGTTGGAGCTATAGGATTTTATATTTGCCTCATTGTGTCTCAGCCTTGCTTTGCTACCATCCTTCTCTTCTATATCCCGATTTTTCTCTTTTGAAATGGGAATGTTTACCTTATACCTTTGTGTGTAGAAAGTATGTAACTTTATATATATATATATTTTTTTCTTTTTTTTGCGGTACCGGGGATTGAACCTAGGGGCGTTCTACCTCCGTGCTACACCCCCGGCCCTATTTGTTTATACTTTATTTTGAAACCGGGTCTCATGAAGTTGCGGAGGGCCTCACTAAGTACAGAGAGAGAGAGACAGGGAGAGATAGATAGATAGATAGAGAGAGAGAGCTGAGGCTGGCCGCGAACCTGGATCCTCCGGTCTCCGCCTCCCAAAGTACTGGGATTACAAGCGTGCGCCACCACGCCTGGCAACTTTTTATATTTTTAAACAGGGACTTGTGGCTAAGCATTTGCCTTGAGTCTCAGAGGAGAGATGAGCTTAGGCTTTTTAACAGTGCTGGGATTGTTAAGACTATGGGGACTCTTAGAGCTAGACTGAATGCATTTTGCATTGTGAGAGGGCCAAAGCCTTTGGGGGCCCCTGGCAGAGTGTTGTAGTTTGGATCTGGAATGTCCTTCAAAGACTCACAGGTTGGAAGCTTGGAGTCTAGCTGGTAGTGCTGTTGGGAGGTGGTGGAGACTTAAGGAAGTGGAGCCTGATTGGAGGACGTAGCTCAGTGGGGGATATGTCTTTGAAGAGTTTATTTTGTCCTTCCTTAGAACCTTCCCCTTGCCTACTCTTCTCTCTGCGTCTTGGGCCACCATGAGGGGAACAGCTTTGCTTTACCATACTCCTGCCTGATGTTCCGCCTCACCTCAAGCCCACAGCAATGTGGCCAAGCAACTATGAGCCGAAATAATTCTTTCCTCTTTTAACTTGTTTTACTCAGTTATTTTAACACAGTGACAGAAAGCTAACACGGCTATAGATTTCCATGGGTTTCAGACTTGGAATACCCACAGACTATTGCTAGTCATCATTGTCTCTGCAGGTGCCTTGCCTATCTTCCCCTTGGTTATATTTGAAATTTTACATCTGTTGCTTTTCTGTAAGTTTACTTGTACTTATATTATGAGCTTTAGGTGACATCATTGTGAAAAGGCCTTTTACATAGCATTTGCATAAGTCAATATTTATATTTCTATCAGTTGCTAAATCCTATAAATACCAGCAATAAAATGTTTCTTGAATTAGTTATTTTTCCTGTTGTTGATGTGTAAGCCTGTCTATGCTATTTTATTCCTACACAATTATAGTTATCTCTTGGTTGATCCCTTTCATATTCTCTTGATTCTCTTTATTTTTATACCTACCATTTAATTTTTAGTGATTTTATTTTTATTTTTAATTGATACATAAAAGTTATACATATTTATGGGAGACCATGTGATGGTTTGCTACATGTCTACAGTGTGTCTCTTCAAATCGGGCTAAACTTATCTGTCTCTCAAATATTCAAAATCTTTTCTTTTAGTTTTGGAAAAAATGTATAGTACATTATCATTATCTGTAGTCACTCTACTATGCAATAGAACAGAACTTCTTGCTTCTGGATAACTATATAACTTAGTACCCATTAATCAACCAATTAATTTCCCAATTAATTTTGATCACAGGTTGTTTCTAAAAAAATTACCTAGTCGATTGGTCACTAGCTGGGTGTGGTGGCGCACACTTGTAATCCCAGTACTTGGGAGGTTGAGACAGGAGGATCGCAGGTTCACTGCCAGCCTCAGTTACTTAGTGAGGCCCTCCGCAACTTACTGAGACTCTATTTCAAAATAAAGAATAAAAATAGGGCTGGGGATGTACCTTGGAGGTAGAATGCCCCTGGGTTCAATCCACAGTACCACAATAAATAAATGAATGAATAAATAAATAAATACCTAGTAACATTTTTTCCTTTCTTAAAAGCCGATTGTCCATGGAATAAAGTTCAAGCATCATAATACTTTTCTTAAATATCAGTGACTATATACCAGGGACAATTAAATACTTTATGTATTTTGACTAATTTAACTCACAATTAAGCATATCAGAATATAATATTAGTATCTATATTTTATGATGAAGAAATTGAAGTCCAGGGAAGGTAAGGTTTTCTGGAGAAAATGTTTGTAATGGTATAAAACTGTGGAAAGAGGTCACATAGTTAATAAGGGGAAAGTTAGGATATGAGCTCAAGGTGACTAAAATCTGTGCTTAACTACTACACTGTATCCAAAGCCTTACTTTTCTGGCATTATTCAACTTTATAAACATTTATTGAGCACTTTTTAAATTATATTTTTTACATTTGCCTTTAATCATCTTAGTCAAGAACTGTGTAGGGTCTGAGATTCTACTCTACTTGCAAAGTAGTAAGTTAGTCGGTCACAATTCCTAGCTGCTGACAGAGACATGATATTCCTGAGTCAAAGACAAGCGACTTTATTAATCCTTCAGCGCACAGCAGGCAGCATGAGCTTCAGGTTTGCATCGTCTTACCTTGCCTCTTCCTCCCACCTAAGTTCCACAAGGCAGAGAAGAGTGACCTGAATAGATACTGTGCATAGTGATAGCTGAGAAACCTGGGGCTTAGGAAACGTCTAATCTTATAAGGGGCCTGCTAGCAAACTTGCATAACATTTGTTCTTGAGGGAGAATTATCTTTGTTACTGTGCTCCAGAAGAAACTCTGCCCTCAGCCCTAGCAAGAGACACTCTCTCCATTTACTGAGGCTGTTTGCTCTATAAACATCCTTCTGGAAAGTAAGCAAGCTACCACTACTTATTTTTTTCCTGCAGTGCTGGGGATTGAACCTAGGTCCTCATGCATGCTAGGCAACTGCTCTACTGCTGAGCCACATCCCTAACTTACTGTCAATGCTCTCTGCAAGAAATGCAAGAGACCTTGAAGAATTGTCTCCCAACATCCCTAATATTTTCCTTCCCTATTCTAGCAGCATGTGTTTTGCTAAGGCTTAGATCTAATTTTGTTCTCTTTTGTTGAATCCAGCACTTGACTTTCCCATTCTTTTTAAATAGATAGGAACACATTGGAACTAGATGAACACAGGTTTAGTGAGCTTACCCAAGGGCTCACGTTCAAATTCCCAGTATTTGTTTTTTCTCCTTTGATACTGAAATCAAATCACTAACCCAGTTGCTTGTTATGTGGCTGATTTCTTTTCTCATTACTTCATTCAACAAACATTTATTCAGCACTGAGTACTTTGCTGGGCATTGAGGATTCAGATAGGAGTAAGACAATTCTCTTTCCTTAAGCAACTCACAGTCCTGGGGGAAGACAAACAAACAGACCAAAGTCTACCAATTAAAAATTCCAACCCGGTAAGAAGGAAGGAAGAATACAGGACTTGTGGGTATGTTTTCAAGAGCTTATTTTTCTTAAGTTGACCATTTTACTGGAGGTAAATGGATAGTAAAAGTGGTGATAGTGGTAGTAGTTTCCAGTCAGTGATTCAGATCTTCCCTTTATGAAAACCATAATTAATTTTCTTGACAGTATATCTGGTGGGAAGAATCTACAGTAAAAATGATGAGATTAGGGCAGCTTAGACAGGATAGCTCAGGAAGGTCTTGTATATCGAGACTTTGGACACTGCAATGGAACCAATAGGAAGCCAGGAAGACCCTGGCTAAAAGCGGAGGAGTAATCTAATCATCTTTTTGTTTTTGAATAAAAAATGGATTGGAGAGAGGTGAAGTCAGTGCAGGAGGTCCTATTGGGAGGTTCTATTAGTAGTCTAGGGAGAAGTGGTGTCAGTCTTATAAACAAAGGAAATAGTGCAGTTGGTGAGAGGAAGGGAGGATGTGAGAGATGAACATGGAGAGGAGGTAATGGATGTGGGGAGATGAGGCAGCAAGAGAGCAAGACTTGAGGGGAGCCTCAAGAAAATGGAGAACATGGGGAACACCAGGGTGGGAGGAGCCTGGACGGAGAAGAAAATGAATTCAGCAGTGACCACGTGGGCATTTATTTATGTATCTGTGGGATCTCAGGTGAAGACTTTCTAGAAAAGCTCCTCATAAGGGCCTGAGGCTCAGGAGGGTATTCTGAACTCTAGAGCTCTATTTTGATGTTGAAGTGGTAGGAGATAAGGTCAAGAGAGGAGGGAAACCTGGAAATTTGAATATACACGAGGAGGACAGATGAAAAAGAGCTTAAGGAGGAGATGAAGAAACTGCTCAAATGGAAAGAGTGGTAAATGATATGGGGGGCCTCAGGGGAGTTACATGAAGTAGGAGCTTGGAAAGTGGACAGTGTCACTCATGAACTTTCCTGAGCAGGCCCAAGGGAAGAACATTGTTCTAGCTGAGAATGTAACTCACAGCCATCCCTTCTGGTCCTGTTGACAAGGAGTGGAAACCCCTATTGAGGAGCCTCAGGTGCATTCCTACCTGACTGACATTTAATCTGTACCTGCCATCATTCTCATCTCATTATTCCCCTGCTAGAAATGCCAGTACAAAGAACTCCCTTCTGCCCTACTCCAGCAGAATTACTTACAGACGGGGACAAAGCAGAGTCAACTCACAGTCATCAAGGATTGTAAAGATGGTCAAGAGAGTCTCTAATGTCAAGGAGTTCATAGTCATCGAGTTCTTTGTGGTAGGATAGTCACGTACCATCAAGGAGTTGGACCAAAGCCTTACTGTAATTAAAAGGAGGGAGCAGCCGGGAACTCTTCATAAGAGGAGTTCATGGAAAGCTTCGCGGTGGCACTGGGAGGTGAGGTGGAATGAGGATCAGAAGACATTATGACAGGAAGGGAGCAGAGCATGCAAGACCAGGTGTTGGAGGATGTGGAAGACCAGCGTCTTCAGGGGATGGCATGTGCTGTGGGTGACTGGTGTCACCACCACTGTCCTCATACACATGCCAGGGCATCCACACTTACAGCTTGGCCTCCTCTGTCTCTTTCGGGCCAATATCAAAGGTCCAGAACAAAAGTCGCCTATTTCACTAATACTTCCAATTCTCTCGTGTATGAGTAGTCATGTGTCTGTCTGTCTCAGGAATCTGAATTGACATATTTTTTTCAACATAGGTATCTGGAAACTTTCAGTTTATTAATTAATCTATTTGATAACCATGTAATAATGATGAAGGCATGTTTGGAATTAGTAAAGACATTTCCAAATGATTCTTTTTTTTTTTTTTTTTTTTTTTG
>PVJS01011403.1:0-45742 GCA_004027185.1 Glis glis | reverse complement strand
TAGTCCCAGGTTCTGACTGCACGTGGAGAGTCAGAGGAACCAGTAGCTGGTCGAACAGTCTAAGAGCTGGAGTCTTAGGATCGGAGCAACCACTAATTCAGTCCCAGTCCAAGACGTGAAGATCAGGAAGCTCTTCGGAGAAACGATGGTGAAGTTTCAGTTCCAAGAGCTGGAGGCTGAGAAGATCAAGAAGCTCTTCAGAGAAAGGCGAAGCCGGCGGCCGACGATCTCAGGCGAGAGCAGATGCGTTTTCCTCGGAAAGAGTCGCACGCACTCTACGCGGCTTCTCCCTCTTTAATCTAAGTCCGCACCTATCAGAATCCTGCTGCCTACATTCAGGGCAGGGCTTTCTGTTTAATCTGCTGTTACACACCCAAAGTCACATGATCTTGGGGTGTCATGATCAGGTCAAGTTGACAACCTAGAATAACTATCACACCACACTTGCAGGACAAGTGCAAGGGTACACACCAGAGACAGGCTGCCTCCCAGGGCGTCTGGCCTTTAAGATAAGAAGGTCTTCACTAAAGAGAAAAGCTAACACCTAGAATCTGAGACGTTTCATTTCTGTGACTTCTATCCAAAGGTTTCCATGTCATTCTGGGCATGCCAGGTAAAGGTTCAGCAGATGTCTGCTCCATCTTTGCAGTCATAGGAAACGTAGCTGCTTAAATATTTTTATGACGGATTGTATTTCAAATTGCAGAAAAACACAATTTAAATTTTATATCTATTTTTATGTTCTATAAGAGTATAATAAATTTTGTCAAAGTTATTCAGCTATTTTGAGTTATTGTGAAATAGAAAAAAATGTGAATGTCCTTTAGTTGAAACATGATTACTTGTATGTGTGTGTACTCATGTACACATATGTCTGTATGTACACATATGCACATATGACAGATGGCTGGGGCTATGAAACCAATAAAATAATACAGAGTCTGAAAATAAACTATAATACATGACAAGCTGCAATTATAGGCCTCACGTTTTCCCAGTAATATGAGAAAACTAAACTTTGATAACTTTCTGTTTTATGGTTTCTTCTCTTCAACTATAGTGTCAATCGATGGATGAATAGGTAAAGCAAATGTGACATATATACCCAATAGAATATTATTCAGCCACAAAAAAATAAAATCCTGTGATTTGTAACAAAATGGAAGAAACTGGAGAACACTATGTTAAATGAAGTAAGCTGGTCACAGGAAGACAAATACCACATGCTCTCTTTCATATGTGGCAGCTAAAAAAGATGACCTTAGGCCAGGCACGGTGGCACATGTCTGTAATCCCAGTACTTGGGATTTTGAGACAGGAAGATCTCAGGTTTGAGGCCAGCCTCAGCAACATAATGAGACCCTGTTTCAAAATAAAACAAAAATAATTAAATAAATAAGTAGGATTGGGGTGTAGCTCAGAGGTAGAATGGCCATGGGCTTAATTCCAAGTACAAAAAAAAAAAGATGATCTCAAAGTTAAAAAGAGAATAGTAGTTACCTGAGGCCCAAAAGGAAAGGAACATGGAAGATAGAGGGAGTTTGGATTATGGGTACCAAAATAGAGTTAGGAGGAATAAGTTCTGGGGTTATATGGATTATCTGTAACTATTGTATACATGTACTGAAATAACACAATGTAGGGTGCAGTCATCTCAGTTACTTGGGAGGCTGAGGCAGGAGGATTGCGAGTTTAAGGCCAACCCAGGCAACTTAGCAAGACCCTGTCTCAAAATAAAAACTAAAAAGGACTGGGGGTGTAGTTCAGTGGTAAAGTGCTCCTGGGTTCAATTCCCAGTACCACAAAAAAAAAGAATCACATCATACCTTATAAACATGTACAATTATGCTGATTAAAAAAAATAATTGAGTTGTCTTACTGAGTTGTAAAAGTCTTTATATATTCTGAATATAAGTCATTTGTCATATTTTGCAATTATCTGTGGTTTACCTTATCAATTTTTGAACAGCCTTTTCAAAAGTATTTACATTTTATGAAGTGTCACTTTCTTTTTGGTGGTTGTGTATGAACCCTTTCTAAATAATCTTTGCCTAATCTTTTTTTTTTTTTTGCGGTACTGGGGATTGAACCCAGGGGCATTCTACCTCCAAGCTACACCCCCAGCCCTATTTTTTATCCTTTATTTTGAAACAGGGTCTCACTAAGTTGTGGAGGACCTCACTAAGTAGCTGAGGCTGGCCACGAACCCAGATCCTCCAGTCTCAGCCTCCCAAGTACTAAGATTACAAGCGTGTGCCACCACGCCCGGCAATCTTTGCCTAATCTAATCACAGTTTCCTCCTAAAAGTTATCTATTTTTAATTAATTTTTGTATGTAATAATAGGTAAAGGTTGAAGATCATTTTTTCCATGCTGATATCAACTGTTTGTTGAAAGAACTTACTGTTTTCCCACTGAAATGCTTTGGCATTTTTGTTGAAAATCAACTGACCACTTTCTTCTCTTTCAAAACTATTTTGGCAAGCCGGGCGTGGTGGTGCACGCTTGTAATCCCAGTACTTGGGAGGCTGAGACAGAAGGGTCGCAGGTTCGCGGCCAGCCTCAGTTACTTAGTGAGACCCTGTTTCAAAATAAAGAATAAAAAATAGGGCTGGGGGTGTAGCTCGGAGGTAGAATGCCCCTGGGTTCAATCCCCAGTACCATACACACACACACACACACACACACACACACACACACAAAACTATTTTGACTATTCTAGATACTTTGATTCTTTGTATAAATTTTAAACTTATGTGAAAAAATAAGGATAAACTAAAGAGCCAAAAGAGCTTACTTATGTTAAAAATATATGAAAACTTATATAAAAATAAGGATAAACTTATCTAAAAAAGCCTACTGAGATTTTGTTTGGAAGTGATGAAACTGCTGATCAATTTGGGGAAGGCACTGAGTTTTAAATAGCAACAGGTTTGTAAAAATTTAAATTCTGTATAAGAAATTGTCTAACACTCTAACTTCTTATGTGTAGATTTCTCTTTACCTCATTCCATCCCCCTTCATTCTTCTTAAAATTATAATTATTAACACATATTAATTGCACAAAAGAATGTTTCCCAAATTCTTTTATTTTTTTTCTTTCTTTCTGAAAGTTAAAGTATTATTTGGATAGAAAAGCTAAAAAGTTGCTCACAACTGCTAAAAGCCAATCTAAAAGTTTGAATCTCAAAAACAAGATCCAGTGCCAGCAAGTTAATTTACATTAATAAATTCTCATATAATAATCATACAATATGCAAAAGTTTTCCTGTTACGGCATTTATTGTTGGGATCTTGTTAAGGATGCTACTTATATAAGAATCCCACTCTGTAAGAACCTGGAAGAGATATTTTAATTCCCAGTGCTGGTAAAAAAAAATTGTACTTGTCCTAAATACCAGGAAAATTGAATTTTATGGACACTGAATTTTAAATTCATCATCTTTCCTTCTAGCAAGATAAGAATTGTGGCTTAACTCCAGTGTTTGTGTAAGAACTTATGATTTCCAGTCTATCAGCTTCACCTTTGCTTTTCCCCATTTCTATATCTCACTTTCCACATTTAATTTTCTTATTATTCATTAGCTATTCCATGGTCCATAATTCTAAGAATAATTTTGTTAATGCCATAAACTGTCTTGTCCCTTAGCCTTATCTCTTCTCTCTGGTGAAAACTAATGTATTAAGTGAACTGACCCAACTTGAGTTTTTAAATATCTTTTTCTGAAAACAGAATAATCTTGGAGAGAAATCACAAGACATATCAGTCCCACCAGAAATGTATGATCACCAACTCCAACTGTGCTTTGACTATGGTGGTAAAATCCTAGTGTGCTTCTTTAGGCAACTTGCTTTCTTGCTTGCTTAACTATTTCACATTTTCTCTGGTGTACTTTATACTTTAGAATGATATCTCATTTTCTCTTTTGGCCCAGATAAAAATCAAAACAAAGCTGGACATAGTGGCAAACTCCTGTAATTCCAGGTTCAAGGCCAGACTCAGCACGATAGTGAGACTCTTAGCAACTTAGACCCTTTCTCAAAATTTTAAAAAAGGGCTTAGGGTATAGCTTGGAGGTAGAATTCCCCCGGGGTTCAGCTGGGTGTGGTGGTGCATGCTTGTAATCCCAATACTTGGGAGGGTGAGATAGGAGGATTGCAGGTTCAAAGCTAGCCTCAGCAACTTAGTGAGGCTCTCAGCAACTTAGTGAGACCCTCTTTCCAAATAAAAAAATAAAATAGGTCTGGGAGTGTAGCTCAGAGGTAGAAAGCCCCTAGGTTCCATCTCCAGTACCACACACACACACAAAAAAAAGAATTCCCCTGGGTTCAATCCCCAGTACCACACACACACCAAAAAAAAAAAAAAAAGGAAAGAAAAAGAAAAGTCAAAACAATCAACTTCTCCGTGTCTAGTCACATCCCACGTATCCTTCTCCATTCTTGCCTGGTGCATCTGAGGATCAGTTTTCTTCCCATCCTCCTTTTAGTCTTGCCTTTCAGGAATCTCACAGAGTAGATTCTCCCTCCTGCCTGCCGTCTCTTCATCCTCTTTCCTCTTAATAAGGGTTTCTGATCAACATTTCAATTTGATCTTTGAGAAAGCTCAACTTAAAAAAATCCTTCCATCACCCGGGCATAGTGGCGCACGCTTGTAATCCCAGTACTTTGGGAGGCAGAGACAGGAGGATCCGGGTTCACGGCCAACCTAAGCGTGCATGCGCGCACCCGATCTATCTCTCTCTCTCTCTCTCTCTCTCTCTCTCTCTCTCCTCTCTCCTCTCTCTCTCTCTCTCTCTCTCTCTCTCTCTCTCTGTACTTAGTGAGGCCCTCTGCAACTTCGTGAGACCCGGTTTCAAAAATAAAAAAAGCATAAAAAAAATAGGGCCGGGGGTGTAGCGCGGAGGTAGAACGCCCCTGTGTTCAATACCCGGTACCGCAAAAAAAAAAAAAAAAAAAATCCTTCCATCAATTGCATGGTTTATTCTAACATTAATATTTTCAGTATCATTAATAGTCTTACTATGGGTAAAGAGTATAAGCCATTTTGGAGTACAGCCTCCTCTTTATATATTCCTGTATTTTTTACTCCTATTGCATTGTAAAATATTTTCAAGGTTAACTGACACCCTCCTGCCAGCAGGTGGCTCTGTATCAAGAAGGGAAAAGTAGAATTTTAAAATGCAAATTGTGGAAGAACAATCTAAATTTGGACCCAGGTCCTGATCACTACTATTTATTGTGTTTATACCTTAACAGTTACCACATGAAAGCCATTTAGTATCCAGAAGAAAGGAGGATCTATGTGAAGAAACAAATAAGTAAAACACTAAAATAATTCTTTCAGGAATGTTTAGAATAAGCTTCAGATATGTAATTAAAGTTGTTGTTTTAAATTCATATAGCCAAAAATATAAGAGAAGAAGAAAATGATACATACATTGAAAAGAACTATTCTTTTATCCTTATTTTCCATGGCTAGAACAGAAAGACTAAGTATCACTTCAATGTCCAGTATATACATACATCATAAAATAATAAAAACAGACCCCTTTAATCAAGATGGCGCCGAAGAAGGAAGCTCCTGCCCCTTCCAAAACTGAAGCCAAAGCAAAGGCCAAGAAGGCAGCTCTGCAAGGTGTCCTCAGCCACAGCCTCATTCACCTTCCAGCATCCCAAGACACTGCTGCTCTGGAGACAGCCAAACTGCCCACGGAAGCCGCCCCGGAGGACCACCATGCATCGTCCAGTTCCCTGACCACTGAGTCGGCCAGGAAGAAGACAAGAGACAACCCGCTGTGCTCCTCGTGGACAGCAAGGCCAAGAAGCACCACGCGACGCAGGCGTGCAGAAGCTCTGTGACACTGATGCTGCCGGAGTCAATACCCTGACAGGGCCGCTGGGAGAAGAAGGCACACGGCTGACTGACCCCTGATCATGAAGCTTTGGCTGTTGCCAGCCAGGTTGGGAGTGTCTCAACTGAGTCTAGTCGGCTAATTCTAAACATACGTTTTTTTACCATAAAAATATTAATAAAGCAAATATCTCTGTACACCATCTATCCCAACAAATAGATCATGTAACTCTTGGAAGTTGTGTGAACATATTTCCTTTTCCCAGAGGTAGTACTGTTCTGATTTGCATGTTTATAATTTTATCATTTCCTTTCGTTATTATGGTTTGTTTATAGCAAATTACTTAGTTTTAGTGAAAATATTACCATACTATGTACATTCTTCTGGGATTTGCTTTATCATCAACATTTATATTTGTGAGTGGCATCTTTTTTTTTGTGTGTGTGTGTGTGCGGTACTAGGGATTGAACCCAGGGGTGTTCTACCTCTGAGCTACACCTCCAGACCTTCATTATTTTTTATTTTGAGGTTTTGAGGTTCACTACATTGCTGAGGGCCTCACTAAATTTCTGAGGCTGACCTCAAACCTGTGATCCTCCTGCCTCAGCCTCCCAAGTACTGGGACTACAGGTGTGTGCCACCAAGCCCAGCTGAGTTGCATCCATTTTGAGACATATTGCAGTATATAAATATGCCTTAATGAATTACTGAATCATCATGTTAAGTAAAAACTCAGACCAACTGAAGTGCAACCAAAGGCAAAGGGAATGTAAAATGGATATTGGAGAAAGAAGTTATACATGTAAAAATTGGCTTTTAATTGCGTGAAAGACAATTCATTTAATAGGTATCCATATTTTATCTTGCCTTATCACATAAGTTTCATGTATACATAACCAATTACATTTTTCTCCCTTTCTTCCTTCCCTCTATTATTTTATATGGCCGGTGGTGGTTAACTTTATAAATTAGTCTTTATAGTACAGGGTATCAGTATGAGATGATGAATGAAACTAACGGAGGAATGACTGCCACAGACTGCAGAGGATATGAGATTCACCCTCCTACCACTAAACAAATTAGCCCACCGCAGTTCCAGGGATGCTGGAGGAAGACACAGAGTCCTGGGTCAGAGACAAGAGATAGTTTATTACCCACACCAATGCCAACAGCCAGAGAATGGCATGTTTCCTGCCAGATCTCCGAGACTCAGTTTTCATTGGGCAACTCGCAGAGAGCCAGGTGGGACCGCATGTGCAGAGGGTTGTGTTACAGGAAAGAAGCCCTGAGCTTACTTAATCTTTTTTCTTTTTTTTTTTTTTTTGTGGTACTGGGATTGAATCCAGGGGCATTCTACTTCTGAGCTACACCCACAGCCCTATTTTTTATTCTTTATTTTATTTATTAATTTAATTTATCCTTCCTTCCTTCCTTCCTTCCTTCCTTCCTTCCTTCCTTCCTTTCTTTTCCGGTACTGGGGATTGAACCCAGGGGCATTCTACTTCCAAGCTACACCCCCAGCCCTATTTTTTTATTCTTTATTTTGAAACAGGGTCTCATTAAGTTGCGGAGGACCTCACTAAGTAGCTGAGGCTGGCTGGAAACCTGCCATCCTCCTGTCTCAGCCTCCCAAGTAC
This sequence comes from Glis glis, assembly GCA_004027185.1. NCBI lineage: Eukaryota > Metazoa > Chordata > Mammalia > Rodentia > Gliridae > Glis > Glis glis. The sequence continues at coordinate 38,250 of PVJS01011403.1, read as the reverse complement.
TGGGATTACCACTGTGCGCCACCACACCTGGCCTTTACTCTTTATTTTGAAACAGGGTCTCACTAAGTTGCAGAGGGCCTCACTAAGTAGCTGAGGCTGGTCACGAACCTGCTATCCTCCTGTCTCAGCCTCCCAAATACTGGGATTACAAGTGTGAGCCACCACATCTGGTCAAAACTTAATCTTTTATGGTGAGCAGAAAGGATGCCTGCTCTCTGCTCTAGAAGAGACACTGTCTCCATCTTCCAAGACTCTGCTATATAAACATTCCCCAGAAGAATGACATCAGAGATCAGAGACACTGTGCTAAATTCAGACCCCTACCATTGCATGAGACAGAGGAGTTCAGGTACCTCAGGGAAAGTATCACTGATGTATACCTGGGTAAAGAAGGAATTACAATGAGCAATTTAGCAAGGCCCTCAGCAATGCAGTGACCCCTGTTTAAAAATAAAATGGGGCTGAGGGTGTAGCTCAGAGGTAGAATACCCGTGTTCAATCCCAAACACACACACACACACACACACACACACACACACACACACACACACAACGAAAGAGAGAGAGAGAGAAAGAAACAAGGCATTTTAGGACAACTTTTGCTTATATAGTTTCTTGGATCTTGTTCTGACTTTGCCAATTACTAACCATGGGACCTTGGGCAAACTACTTGATTTATTTGGGATATATTTTATGAAATAGCAACTTATTAAGTTCTCAAAGTCATTAAAAAGTACGGAAAATTCTTATAGCTGATGTTTAACATGACATTTTTGCATAAGCAAAAAAGTCCCTAGTATGCTATAGATCATATAAAAACTCATTTGTAAAGACAGTAAAAACTATAGCAAATATAATTGCCTCCTTAAAAATTTAGAATCAGACATTAAATGTTTATTAGTTTTTCCTGCATTCACATGCATGAACAATAAACTTTATATCTACCTACTTTACCTGATGTACTAAGATAAAAAAAGCAGATCCACAGAGTTAAATTCTTATGCTCAGGGACATAGTTAGGTTTTATCATATCTTCTTTCAAAAGAAAAATAAAAGCTTAAATAGAGCTGGGTGTGGTGGCACATGCCTGTAATGCCAGTACTTGGGAGGCTGAAACAGGAGGATCACATTCAAAACAAAAAATAAAAAGGGCTGGGGATATAGCTCGGAGGTAGAATGCCCCTGTGTTCAACCACACACACACACACACACACACACACACACACACACACACAGCTTAAATAGATGCAAAATGAAGATAAAACACTGTGGTTCTTACTGCTTAGGAGTCAGTCTCATTTTCATTGACAGCCTAATTTTCATTGACAGTTGAAATATTTTTTGCCAGAAAATATATGGATCTGGGTCTCCTAGAAATAGTGATCTAGCTATAAGATGTTAACATATTGAGACAAAAACTGTCAGTATATTCTCTTGAATGATGAATAAGTCAATAGCTATGTCTAAAAGTACTACAAAGCTGAACTACTTTTAGAGACCAGTAAAAATAAGCCATGTATTTTTTTAAATAGAGGAATTTTTCATTCTCTGTAGAAAAATGTACTGGTATAAGTAAAATTCTCAACTATTAAACCATTACTTCTCAAAAGAAAAAAAAATAGTAACAACAACGAATCAGCCCTGGAAGTCTACTTGGCTGGAAATCTCACATCTGTCTGAAACGGCCCGTAGGCAGGGCTTTGAGTTAGAGTCTCTTCTCCTTTGCCACTGCAACTCTAGAGTGCACTTGGAGCCGCCGGCAGATGGAAAAGCACTTTGTACTCTTAAGAGATAACCGGGGAAGGAGATTCTACAATGCCTCTCAGGAGTTGCTCAGTATTTTACAGCCTGTGCTGTCAGAAAACTATTGTGCAAATTTAACCTAAATCCCACAAGCCAACACTTACACCCATTTCCTTTGATTCAGTCCTCAGAGGAAATGGAGAACAGCTGGTCACCATCTGCATAATATTCCTTTATAAATCAGGATGAGGTCACCCACTACCTCTCTTCTACTGGATAATGATCACACTCATTTAGCCTCTCTTCATGTCACCTATTTTCAAACCCCTAATCATTTTAATTCATGCCTGTGGATTCTGTTTTTCATATTTCTCATAAACTGTGTAGAAAACACTCTAACATTCATACTGAAGTTGAGAGTAATTCCTTTTCTCTGCTGCATCTATGTCTATAAGATCCCATATCATACCTACCTTTAAACAATATTATATATTTCTAACATATCGTTATCTATGTTCTCTGTGGTTACTATCTTCTTATTAGCTAAGCCACACATTCTTAAATGTAATTACGTGTATTTTTTCTTCTTCTGTACTTGGGTCACTTTACGAAAATGCATCTTATTGCTAAATTGAATTAAACTGAATTCTATTGTTTTTCTGACTAGGTCTAAAACCCATTGCTCAGTGGCAAATATCTTATTCTATTTGAAGTTACCCAGGATTTAAAGTTTTATACTCAACTTTTCATTAATGTGGTCATCAAATAAAATATGAAAGAACAACTAGATTCAACATAAGCCCTAAAAAATATTTGGCTTCCAGTTCAATTTTACTTTTGATGACTGCTTTTCCTGAGGAAAATATTTCCACAATAACATCAGCAAGGCAACCTTTAGGAGCAGCACACAAGCACACTTTTCCTGGGGTGTTGATGTGCATTGTTGGCTAAAACATCATTTTATTTGTTGCTAAAGCATCATTTCATTTGCCTGTGTAGACAGATCCGAAATGGCTCACTGACAGCTTGTGCCATTTGGTTTTAGTGTGTGCTGACTTATTCCACAGCATAGTTTCTTAGGCGTGTCTCTCTGCTTCTTTCATATGCCACCAAATTGTAGCTATGAGCTGTCTCCAAAATTCTTCCCATAATCACAAAAAACGATATATGCAGGGAGTTCACTTACACTCTGACAAGGAATTGACTGAAAGAAAAGGCTGACACAGCACGCCAGACTGGGCTTTGGGGTGTGTGTGGGGGGATCATGGTTTCCATTTCCACAGTGATCCTATTCAAGTCAAGATAAATTATAACTATTTTAACCAATTCTGTCATTCTGGTCTGAAAAAAAGTTAGATTGGTCTCACAGGATATTTTTATCACAAAGCCATGCAGCTTATTATTCTGTTGTTCCTAAAGTGTTTGCCAATTGATTTTCTAATGATTAAATTTAGTTATTTGGAGGGAAAAAAAAGTTGGACTTTTAAATCTACAATTTCTAAGAAGCATTTGGAAGAAACAGATGTTAAATTATTAACTTTACAATTTCTAAAGGGCCTTTTTCTGTTTTAAAAAGACAGGTACCACATTGGCTCTTAACTGACAGAACTTAAAGTTAATGAAGGAACACTAAATAAGGATTGACATTTAAGAAGCTAAGGCAATAAATCAATTCTTAAGTTTGTCTTTTTAAGGTATAAATATATATGACCACATACTATGCAATTTTCCAGTATAGTTCTCTATTATCTTCCAAAAGTAGATATTCGGAGGATGTCATATTTTAAGCTGGTCATGAATGAAGAACTAGTTCTTGTTGGTCTGAATCTAAAAATAGTCTGCATCTTCTTGTGTTTATTCAGAAAAAAACATTTAAGTGAATGACTTTGTGTGTGTGTGTGTGGTACTGGGGATGGAACCCAGGGGCATTCTACCTCCAAGCTATAGCCCCAGCCCTATTTTATTTTTTATTTTGAAACAAGGTCTCACTAAGTTGTGGAGGGCCTCACTATGTTGCTGAGGCTGGTCGCGAACCTGTGATCCTCCGGTCTCAACCTCCCAAGTACTGGGATTACAAGTGTGCACCACCACGCCCGGCTAGGTGAATGACATAAAACAGTTTCCTATTGAATTAAAAAGTTGAAATCAAAATTTGAAGGTAGAAGGTTTTCATTTAGACCTTTCTCATTTAAACTTATAGTTCCCCTATGAAATTGAAAATCATTCATATTAGTAATTTTTCAAATTGTTTGCTTGCCTAGCTCTAAAAGTATTTTCATCATTATTATTATTACTATTGTTATTGTTATTGTTATTATTATTATTATTTTGGTAGTGGGGATTGAACCCAAGGATATTCTACCTCTGATCTAGGCCCCCAGCCCTATTTTATTTTTTATTTTGAAACAGGGTCTCGCTAAGTTGCTGAGACTGGCCTCGAACCTGCAATCTTTCTGTCTCAGCCTCCCAAGTATTGGGATTATAGGTGTGAGCCAGTACATCTACCTTCATTCATTAATTAGAAACATACTTTTCATGTACCTTCTATGGAGAGGTACTATTCTATGTTCTAGGGATACATCAGTAAACAAAATATACCAAGATTCTCTCTATGAGAAGCTTACAATCTAGTGAGAAGAAACAGATAATAAGCATAATAACTTAAATAGTGTGTTTGAAAGTGATATGTGCTGTGGAAAAAAAGGAAAAGTAGAAGAGGAATAAGAAAGCCAGGAATGCAAAGATGGGTGGGTAGATTGGGTGGTTTGTACTATGAAGATTTGAAGAATGCCTTAAAAGAGCAGAAAAGATGAGCCAAGAAGGGAACAAGTACTCCAGACCAGGGGAGCGGCCACTGCAAACGCTCTAAGGTGGGACCTCACTTTGCTTATTTGAACACGCCAATATGACTAGAATGTGGTAATGGACAGAGAAAAAGGTCAGAGGTAATGAGAGGACAGATCAAGAGGGGTCCTGCAAGCTGCTGTAAAGACCTTGGTTTTAATTTAATGAAATGGAGGAGAGAGTATTGGAGGGTTTTGTTGTTTGTTTTCATGGTGCTGGGGATTGAACCCAGGGCCTCAGGCATGCCATGCAAGTGCTCTACCACTGAGCCACACTCCTATCCTGGGGACTGTAGGGTTTTAAACAGAGGGCAACATGATCCGAAGATGACTACATTTTGAAAGGATCATTCTGGTTGTTTTATTGAGAATAGATTTTTTTTTCTGTACTGGGGATTGAACCCAGGGGCTTTCTACCTCCAAGCTACACCCCGAGCCCTATTTTTTATTCTTTATATTGAAACAGGGTCTTGCTAGGTTGCAGAGGGCCTAAGTAGGTGAGGTTGGCCCCGAACCTGTGATCCTCCTGTCTCAGCCTCCCAAGTACTGGGATTACAAGCATGTGCCACCATGCCTGGCTTATTGAGAATGGATTTTATTGAGTCAAGAGTGAAAGTAGGGAGACCTATAAGGAGGCTATTGAATAACTCAAGTGAGAAAGGATGGTACTTTAGAAAAGGCTGGTGATCAGGGCATGGCGGTGCATGCTTATAATCCTTGTACTTGGCTGGGTGTGGTGGCGCACGCTTATAATCCCAGTTCTTTGGGAGGCAGAGACCGGAGGATCTGGGTTCGCGGCCAGCCTCAGCTCTCTCTCTCTCTCTCTCTCTCTCTCTCTCTCCCTGTCTCTCTCTCTCTCTCTCTCTCTCTCTCTCTCTCTACCTAGTGAGGCCCTCCGCAACTTCATAAGACCCGGTTTCAAAATAAAGTATAAAAAAAAATTGGGCCAGGGGTGTAGCACGGAGGTAGAACGCCCCAGGGTTCAATCCCCGGTACCGCAAAAAAAAAAAATAATAATAATAATAATCCTTGTACTTGGAAGACTGAGATAGGGGGATCACAGGTTTGAGACCCTTAGCAACTTAGTAAGACCCTGTGTGGTAGTGCAAGTCTGTAATCCCAGTACTTGGGAGGCTGAGACAGGGGGATCGCAGGTTTGCTACCAGCCTCAGGAACTTAGCAAGGCCCTCAGCAACTTAGTGAGACCCTGTTTCAAAAAATAAAATAGGGCTGAGGGTGAAGTTCAGAGGTAGAACATTCCTGGGTTCCATCCTCAGTGCCAAAAATAAGTAAATAAAAACAAATAAACAAACAAACAAACAAAAAAGGGCTAGGGGTATAGCTTGGAGGTAGAATGCCCCTGGGTTCAATCCCCAGTACCAGAAGAAAAGAAAGAAAAGGGAAGAAAAGAAAAGAAAAGAAAAGAAAAGAAAAGAAAAGGAAAGGAAAGAAAGGAAGGAAGAAAGAAAGAAAGAAAGAAAGAAAGAAAGAAAGAAAGAAAGAAAGAAAGAAAGAAAGAAAGGCTGGTGAGAAGTGGTCTGTTACTGTTTTTTTCATGGTGGGTCACAAGATTTCTAGATGCATTTGATGTATAAGATGAGGGAAAGAAAGGACGAAGATGACCTAGAGCCTTTGGTGTAACTATATATATATAATAAAATCTATCATGAGCCTGCATTCCAGGAGGGTGGACTGTGCTGGACATAAGCATTTGAGAGTCATTTGCATACAAACTCTTATTTAAGCTCAGAAGACTGGATGAAAGAACGACTGTTAAGAAGACAAGAGGGTCAAGAACCAAGCCATGAAGCAGGTCAGCATTTCCAATTTGGAGTGAAGAGGAAGAAAAAACAGGGGACTTGAGAAAGAGAGACCAGTGAGGGAGGAAGGAAACCAAGAGTGCCCAAGTAGAAAATTTATATTGAGAAGTAATGATTAATCAACTATGTTAAATCCCACGGATAGATCAAATGAGATGAAGGCAGAATCGATCACTGGATTTAATAACCATGAAAGTCATTAACAAACTTTTAATTAACTTTTCATGGAATGATGGGTGAAAGTCTAATTTTGTAACATTTAGTGAATTAAAGGGAATGGGAGAAGAGGAATCAGGGAAAACAAGTACAGACAACTCTTTTGAGGAATTTTGTTAGAAATGAGAGTAGAATTCAAAATGTATAACTACAATGCACCAATAAATGAAATAAAATGAAAAAAAGAAATGAGAGTAGAAAAGGAATGGTAGTTTAAAGAGGAAGTGAGGTTAAAAGAAGTTATTTTAAATTTAATCTAACTCTTTTGTGGTAATGGGGATTAAACCCAGGGATACCCTATCACTGGCCCTTTTTATATTTTATTTTGAGATAGGGCCTTTCTAAATTTCCTAAGCTGTACAGAATGAGAGAAGATCTTTGCCAACTATTTCTCTTATAGAGGACGAATACAACGTACTTAAAGACTTAACAATAAGCTGGGCATGGTGGTGCATGCTTGTAATTCCAGTACTTGGGAGGCTGAGACAGGAAGATCGCAGGTTCGAGACCAGCCTCAGCATCCTCATGAGGCCCTCTACAACTTAGTGAGACCCTATTTCAAAATAAAAAATAAAATAGGGCTGGGGGTGTAGCTCGGGGGTAGAATGACTCTGAGTTCAATCCTCAGTACCACACACAAAAAAACCACTAAAATAAAAAAAACAGATAACCCAATCAAGAAAAGGGCAATTGAGCCGGGCATGGTGGCGCATGCTTGTAATCCCAGTACTTGGGAGTCTGAGACTGGAGGATCCAGGTTCGCAGCCAGCCTCAGCTACTTAGTGAGGCCCTCTGCAACTTAATGAGACCTGGTTTCAAAATAAAGAAAAAAAAATAGGGCTGGGGGTGTAGCTCAGAGGTAGAATACCCCTGGGTTCAATCTCCCTTACCGCAAAAAAATAAAAAATAAAAAATAAATCCCCAGTACCGCAAAAAAAATTTTTTAAATAAAAATTTAAAAAAGAATGGCAATCATCAAGAAGCCAAACAACAATAAATGCTGGTGAGGATGTGGGGAAATAGGAACTCTTCTACACTGTTAATAGGATTGCAAATTAGTGCAGCTGCTATGGAGATCAGTGTGGAGATTCCTCAGAAAATTGGGAATGGATCCACCATATGATCCAGCTATACCATGCCGGGTTATCTTTCCAAAGGGATTGAAATCAGAATATTATAGTAAAACATGCATATCCATGTTTGTAGCAGCACAACTCATAATAGCCAAATTATGGAACCAACTCAGGTGTTCATCAACAGATGAATGGATTACAAAAGTATGGGATATACACACAATGGAATTCTACTCAGCAATAAAGAACAAATTTATGTAATTTTCAGGTCAATGGATGGACCTGGAGAACATTATTTTAAGTAACATTATCCAGTCACAGAAAGTGAAGGGTCATATGTTTTATCTCATGTACAGAAGCTAGGGAGTAACTGGGATATAAGAAGGACTTTAGATAATGAAAGAGAAACTTCAGTGGAGCAAGGGAGGTGGTATTGGGGAGGGGGAGAGGGAAAATGAATGAGGGAAACACTTCCACTGACATTATGTACATATGTGAGAATACCAATGCCAATCTCAATATCTTGTATGGGGAAGGGGGAAGTGGGGAAAGAGCTGGGGGAAAACTCACCAAGTTCTGTGTGCGTGTATGTCACTACCACTGTGAACTACATTATGATGTGAGACTATAATGCACCAATAAAAGTATAAAATAAAATAAAATAAATTGCCCAGGCTGGCCTCAAACTGTGATCCTCCTGCCTCAGCCTCCTGAGAAGCTGAGATTACAGGCACACATCACTACCCTGCCAAAAGTGGATATTTTTAAGATAGGAAACTCAACAGCGTGTTTGGATACTGCTATGGCTTGGATAAGTGTCCCTAAAGGGCGGTGCTATTGGTGTCCCCAGGGAGGCGCTATTGAACCATGGTGGAACTATTTGAAGGTGGGGCTTACTGGGAAGTCTATAGGTCCTTGGGGCATGTTCTTGCAGGACATTGTGGTCCCATGGCCTCTTCCTCCTTCCCTTTTGCTTCCTGGCTAATGAGGTGAGTGGTTTTGCTCCACCACACATGCCTGCCATGATGTACTGCCTTGCCACAGGCCCAACAAAGTGGGCCCAATTGGTCATGGACTGAAACGGCCAAAAGTGTGATTCAGAATAAGCCTTTTCTCCTTATAATAAGTTAATTATCTTGGGCTTTTTATTATAGCAACAGAAAGCTTCCTAACAGAGACTGATACGAAACAAACTGTAGAGGGCGAAAAGTTCATGATGTGGAAAGGAGTAGTATTACTATTCTCAGTTCCTGATCAGAGAAACGATGGGATCTATTCCCAAGTGGAGGAATTGGATTTCAATCATAGCATAATAGTTAACTCTGCCAACAGATGGGAAAGGAGGGTATATTTACATTTATTGGAGTGTGGGTACCTGCATGGTGGAAGATTGGAGGTATTGCAGTTATTATAAATGACAAGTTCTAGTACATAATCCTGGAGGTCAATGGCTGAGATGGGGTGAACATGAGACCACTCTCCAGTGGTAGGAGTTAAAAAAACTCAATTGCTGACTAGATGAAATATGGTTCTGTTGCCTTTAGTGTACATTCTCAATGCACTCTGCTTTGCTTTTGTTGAGAGGTAACCCACAGAGACACACCAGACTCCAAAAATCCAATTTTGAGGTCTTTATTTTACCAACTGGCCGGGACTACACACCTAAAGAGTGCAGCCCCTAGCTTCTATTGATGGCCGCTTATATAGAAAGAAAAGTACAATTCCACATAGTCAAAAATTCAAGTTCACATAATTTTAGAATGATGGAAAACAACTCACTTGAGACCAAACAATATATGTTTACCTTACATTTGACATTGCTTGGATTTTCTACATCTGCGTAAGCAAAGTGGCGGAGATACAGAAGCCAAGGTTAAGCATTATGCAGCGTTAGCAAAGTTCACGGAGACCCTGCCTTAAGCCAAACATTCTTAGTGGAGCTTATGGCCTTGTAGTGCTCAGGATGGTGATGTGGAGTAAGTAGTGTCAAGGTTTAAGCATACCTCATCTCATTTTCACTGCACTTCTCCACAAAAGACACACATATTTTTCCCTATAATTAAGGAAGAGAAAAAGAAATGATTATTAAACAAAAATAGTCATCAGTACTGCTACTCTTGCTCTATGATATGTCTAAATTCAGAACATTCCAAGACGAGCCCAAACACCCCATTTCTAACACCATGCACAGAAACACGTATAAGAGAGAGAAACATATAAAGTCCTACTGTGGATTTATGATTCCATTTAATGAGGCTTCACTGACAGCAATGATTTTCAGCTTTTCCTATGTTTGGCATGCCCAGAAAATTTCACACCCTGGCACAATGTACACATTAAATATAGAATGGTCGACCTGTTCACCTCACTTTTATGTGGCAAAAGGAAAGGTGGGGAAGGAAAATTGGCATGTCTCCGTGAACACGGCCAGCTTCTCAGGCAGATCTGTTTCAAAGAAGAGTACATATAAAAGCTGAGAATAAGGAAATTGATTCTGTTAAGACTTTCCATATTCACATGGAAAAGTCTATGTGGGCCCCCATTCGCAGACTACTGAGCCAAATAGCTGAAAATTTAAAACAATCTAGTTTAACATCCTCTCTAGAAAAAAAAAAACCTTACAGCTTAAACATTCAAGATAAATGTTTACTTCAATAAACACAGAGGGTAAATGAAAGAAAATGCAGCTTTTAGCTCTCTCAAAAGAAAGCGACATTCTTTTTCTAAATGTAGAACTGTATTATCCTTTTTAAAACATTTCCATTTAGTGCCCATTCCTGTACCTTTATGATATTGCATAGCATTTGACCATAAATCTAGGGACAACAATAAATCTATCCACCAGAGCAGGACAGTCCCAAGGAAACCTTTTCCATCTGTTGTAGTTGACATAGTTTTACAGGGAAGCCTGGTAGGGAAGAGGCTCAGCAGTCTTCAAATACAATCCAAGCAAATACAAACAAGGGCTTCAGTACAAACCAGGGCACCTGGATATCACAGCCAGCTGGTGGAACCCATGACAGAGCCTGAAGCCAGGCTGTTTACAACTTGAGCCACACAGATAACTGCCCTCAGAGAAGCCCACCCACGGGTAGCAGGGACTCTAGTTAACAAGCCAACAGCCTGCAACAAAACTCAGTACTTACTTGTGCAGCTATTACCAAGATGCACTGGTATGTAGAAAGGAAGGAACAACTCTCATTGATAAATGTGGAACATCTAGCATTGACTATTCTCTAAAATAAAAATACAGATTCATTAATTCTTAGTAATGATTTTAGCCAGATTAACTACTCTTCTGGTTGTGATCTGGTAATGGCTATAATACACATTTGTCTTAGTATATTCCTGCTGCTACAACAAAATACCCTTGACTGAGTAATTTTTAAATAACAGAAATTTATATCTCATAGTTCTGGAAGCTGGGAAGTCGAAGATGGAGGCACCAGTAGACTTGATGTCTGGCGAGGGCTCGCTTTCTGCCTTCAAGACGGTGCTTTCTTGCTGCGTCCTCACATGCAGAAGAGATGGAAAGGCCACACAGCTCCCTGAAGCCTCTTTTATAAGGGCATTAATCCCATTCAGGAGGGTGGAGCCCTTATGATTTGATCACTTCCCCAAAGGCCTCACCTCTTGATACCTCCACGATGAGAATTACATTTCTCCATGAATTTTGGAGATACATACCTTTAAACCACAGCAACTTCTACGTGAAAGTAACTGATGGGAAACAGATAGTGGCAAGGGCTACCTTGACTAAGCGACACTTGCCATATTACTACTTTAAAGAGCACCTATAAAGCCGGGCGTGGTGGCGCAAGCTTGTAATCCCAGTACTTGCAAGGCTGAGACAGGAGGATCACAGGTTCACAGCCAGTCTCAGCAACTTAGTGATGCCCTTTGCAACTTAGTGAGACTCTATTTCAAGACAATAATAGTAATAATAGTTCTGGGGTGTAGCTCAGAGGTAGAATGTCCCTGGGTTCAATCCCCAGTACCATTAAAAAAAGAGGGGCACCTATGTAAATCTGAGAATTATTCATATATACATATATGTTATTCATATATATACATAGATATGCAAATCATCTTATTCTGAATAAAAGTAGTTCACTAGACTTTAATGTGTATATAGAAGCTTTATTTAGCTTTAAAACCCCTATACTCAAGGACTAGAGATTGAAAGTCGCTATTCTAATCCAATTCCTTTTTTCTTGTACTATATTGAATCAAGAAATTTCCATCCCCCACTGGTCACTCCTGAAGTATGCCCTCTGTATTCATGATTCTGAAACTGGGACTCTGAGAGGAAACCATCTCTACATATCCTGAAATGTGGTAGTGTGCACATGGGATCCTTCTAAACCCAGTCATTCTCAGAGCTGTGTGGGGAAAATAATTTCTTAGTCTAAAGTTATAATTTCAGCTGGGCGTGGTGGCACACGCTTGTAATCCCAGTACTTTGGGAGGCGGAGACCGGAGGATCCGAGTTCACGGCCAGCCTCAGCTCTCTCTCTCTCTCTCTTTCTCTCTCTCTCTCTACTTAGTGAGGCCCTCTGCAACTTCGTGAGACCCGGTTTCAAAATAAGGTATAAAAAATAGGGCCGGGGGTGTAGCACGGAGGTAGAACGCCCCTGGGTTCAATTCCCGGTACCGCAAAAAAAAAAAAAAGTTATAATTTCAGAAAGAGATAGTGTGACATTGAAGTGCTTGAGGATCTGTGTATTAGAATGTAATTTGTCAAGAGTCCCAAAGAAAATCACAACAATCTCTCGGACATGAAGAACACTTGAAAAGTCAGAATATAAATTGGTTTAAGTGGCATGATACATAAAAACAGACATTTCTTCAGTTTAAGCCATGGCCTCATAAAAATGTTTTCCTTTATAAGAAAGAGCAATGGTTATAAATAAACTGCTGAGGAGAAAAACGATTACCAGTATTTTCTCATCTTAAATCAAATCACCACCAGAGAGCTATAAAAGTTTTTTATGCTTTCTCAAGCATTAGTAAGAATGTTTATGATTGGAAAAATTCACTTCCAAATACTTTTACGCGTTTGCTTTGCCATATGTTTGAGACCAGGCTTCTAACTATCTCCCTGGATACATAGTGAGCTTCCAACACTACTTCTTTCCAAAGGAATCTTGGAGAAATACAAGAAAAACAGCAGTAAATGAAACAATACATGTGTGGTTTTTAAAAGTAGACAGATTTAATATAAGTTGAAGTGTTTAGTTTATTTTCGCTTACTTAAAATCCTGAGAATAATCTTAATAAAAATAAATAAATAAATAAATAAATAAAAATACGCAATAGTGTACAGTAGCATTGAGACATGTACAGAGGATCCGCAATCTTTAAGCTAAATTTACAAATAGCCTCGACACAGGAAAACCAGCCCAGAGTGCTAAGCACAGAGTCCTAGCCACTTCCTTCCACCTGCTATTCTCCAGATCTCTCTCTCCTCTCCCTCCATCCCACCTCCTGTCTTTCTGTCACCCAGACTCTTCATACCCATCCTCCCACGAGTAGTCCAGCACAGAGTCCTTGGGAAGAAAAGGCGGAGGACAAGGCAAGCAGGGAGGTTGATTACCTAATGGCTCCCCGCTTCTTCCACCCTACTCCCTCTGACGGGGCTCATCTGATCAGCGGGGTCTCAGTGCTAGTGAACTGTCTCCTGACTCATGCAGAGCCTCCGGCTGTTCCTGCTGCTGCCTTCCACTCTAACACCAGGGATGAAGTGCTTAAAATGCCTCTGTTCTGGAAAAGGAAATGATTGAAGATGAATTTTGAATGTTCCTTGGGTGATCTTACTTCAAACCATCATGAGCAGTATCTACAAAGCTAAAATTACCAGTAAAATGATCTTGTATTTTCTTACAGAGTGTAAGTAAAAGAAAATAAATAAGAGATAGAGAAGGGAGTATTCCCTGCCAAAAGAAAGGGCACAATTGCAGTAAGTAAAAGAGTTATAGAGAAGTTAGAATGATCACTTCAGATAAATTAAGGAATGGCTAGGTTCATTTGTAGGTCCTTCCCTTCCTTCTGTGGTGTGTGTGTGTGTGTGTGTGTGTGTGTGTGTGTGTGTGTGTGTGCTAGGATGCATGCTAAGCATGCACTGTACCACTGAGCTACATCCCCAGACTTACTTCCTCCCTCTGTTCCTTCCTTTTTTCTTTGTCTTATCAAATACTTATAAAGGTCTACTAAATACCACATACTATGTTGTGTCCTAGGTTTACAAAGTTAAAAAGAAAAGGATCATGCTATTGGTCAGGACATACTTTTAATAGCTTGACACAATAATGGTTTATTTCTTGCATATGTCAAAGTTAGGTATTTTGAAAGTTCTGATTCAGAGCTCCCTGGTCTTCTTGGTATCCATTTCTGGATACTTTGTATTTAGCAAGCTCAGAAGCAAAAAGAGTCCTTGAGAAAAGGAAAGCACAGAATTTGGGGGTCCGGCCTGAAAGTAGCGTGCATGATTTCCACCATTCCACTGGCCAAAATCCAGAAACAGAGGTCAAGACTGGGCATCTTACCAGACCTTAAAGTCTGTGCATGCTGTACACTGTGTACCTGCTTCTGTGAACTGATGGATTATACACTGTATTTTAAACAATTATAAATGGACAATCTATGAAAAGTTCCCTGCAAATGAGCCATATACAGAAAATACTAAAATGCAAACACAAACAAGGATATTGCAGTATTAACTTTCCTCCTGCCCATCTTTGAGAGCTATGTTACATAAAAAGCAAATGCTAATATAATCAGATATGAGAGGTGATAGTCTCATAAAATAAGTCAAACAATCAACAAGGCCATTTGAGATATGAATTTAAATAATTATTATTAGCAATAAATTCTGTGCTAAGCTATTTATACTTTAAGATATTAGATAATTATAGTAATATGTAATTTTATACAAAGGAAATACATATTTGCATACTTATTTTTTTCTTTCTTTTTTTATTGTATAGGTATAGTTAGTTGGTTTTTTTTAAAACGTTTGGAGACCACTGCTATAATCAACTGGATTACGTTTCTGTAGACAGTAAAGAGCTACTGAAGGTCTCCAGCTAAGGAGTAACTTGATTATATTGCTATTTAGGAAGATTAATTTAATTGTTAAGTTCAGGATGGACATGAAGGAGTAATACTGGAGGCAGGAAGACTGGTTTCTAATGATCTAACTTAATGTTCAGGACAGCTTCCTCTTTCTGTGTCCTCTAATACAGCTTGATGGCAATTTCTACCAAACCTGAAAAGCCTAATTGGCAGTTAGATTGGAATTCTCATCAGCTATGGCATGCCAATGAATAGGCTTCCTTAACCACGCATTATAAATCATGACCTCAAATAATTTGTATTAAAATGAACTGTACTTCATAATCATGACTGCAAACAATTGATCAAGTCTTTAAACATAACCTTTAAAAAATGCTTTCTGGCAAGCCTGGAACATCGAACGTTCTAATTAATTGGAATTGATTTTATTTTAAGATTCTAATTGTTGTAGCCAGAGTACTGTGGTCCAGACTAAAAGAATGAAACTTCAAGTAGAAAATCTAGATTTTTTGGGTTTCTTTCTTTCTTTTGTTTTCTTTCTTTCTGTCTTTCTTTGTGTGAGAGAAAGAGGGGGCAGGGATTGAACTCAGGGGTGCTCTACCACAGAGTTACATCTCCAGTTCTTTTAATTTTTTATTTTGAAACAGGGTCTTCCTAAGTCACCCAAGCTGACTTTGAACTTGCAATTCTCCAGCATCATCCTTGCAAGTAGCTGGTATTATAGGCGCATGCTACCATGCCCAATTTGGGGGTTGTTTCTGTGTGGTATGTTTCATATTCAGTCATAAACGTTACTATTCCTATTTGTTTCTTTTAAAGTGATTAAAGTCAGGGGATTAGGACAAATTTATCACATTTTTTTTCAAATAGCAGTATAGCTGGGTAAATAAATACAGGTTCAACCCCACAGTCCTGGACCTTCTTCTCTATTATTACATGCTTTTCCTCAGAGAAGCCATCAAGAAACCTGGGGTTGCAACTGTTTTGATGACCGACAGTGTTGAGACTCTGAGTATGTTGCTAAGAGTCTCTATCTTATCTCTGGAATAAAAGCTATGATTGATAGAAGAGTTACAGTTGAAGAGAGAAAAGAAAATAAAGATTCTAAAAGGCAATGAGTCTAGGATCGATTTTTTTTAAAAAAAGATAACAGATAAAAGGGGCCAGTAAAAGAAGTCTGCTTGACTCAGCCTGTTTAACATGGTAACCATGGGGGTGGTCACATTCCTGGTTAGTCATTAAATGTTCTGCAAAGGTAAAAAATGAACAAAAGCAAACATAACCAAGAAAATCAAGCAGATGTTTTCCTCCCTGGCACTAAAACAAAAAAAAAGTCAATGATTCTCAATCAATTGAGTAAATCCAAATTCAAGGTTAAGTGTTTTACAGAAGAGTGAAACTATAAAGTAAAACCCTGAACTACCCAGAAATTCAATTATAAAAGTTAAAGAAAAGTTCCAAAGGTCTAGTAATGGCCTTCACTTTGGAAACCAAACTAAGTGATAATTGTCCTTTAGTATGTTGGCTAAGTATAGTAACGCAAGTACATGATCTTTTCTCCCCCCAATTTCAACCACTAAGATTTATGCCCTTTGCGTGACCTGTGGGTGGGTATTCCTTACTGGGAACTTGAAGTAAATGTTTTTATCTTATTTCCGTCTAACATATGGGCAAAAACCATATCTCATTTGTGTTTTTCTCTCTAGAGCCTATCTGCCTGATACAGAGAAATAAGTGCACAATAATTTTCTTTTAATAAATTATAACTTTCTCCACTTCTCCACCACAGTACTTCTCTCAGCCAAAATAATTATTTAATCAATATACTTTACTAATAAATTCTTTGTTGTTGTTGTTGTGGGGATTGAACCCAGGGGTACTCTGCCTCTGAGCTATACCCCCAGCCATATGTTTTTTAAAAATTTGAAACAAGGTCTCACTAAGTTGCTGAGGGCCTCACTAAGTTGCTGAGGCTGGCCACGAACCTGTGATCCTCCTGTCTCAGCCTCCCAAGTACTAGGATTACAGGCATGCACACTAACCAATTCTTTATACAAAATTAAATATCTTCGTGTAGGGTTTTTCTTATTAGAGATATACTTTAAATGTCCATTCAGACCTGGGGAGAATAAGGATCTTACCAAATTCTGGCAGTTCATGTGTGTAAAAGGAAGAAGGCCGATGTATTTATTCAGCCCAAACAATAATGACCCCTGAAATAAATTAATCCCATACTAATTTTATTTTATTTTTTGCTGAGGCTGGCCTCGAACCTGAGATCCTCCTGTCTCAGCCTCCCAAGTATTGCGATTACAGGCATGTACCACCATGCCCAGCTAATGTTTTAATTATTTAAAAACTGGAAGAGAAAAAAGTGAACTAAGTTAAAAAAAAATAGTACATAATATATATATATATATATATTTTGTTTTTTAAGTGTTGGAAATTGAACCCAGGAGTGCTCTGTAATGCACTGAATTACATTACCAGCCATTTACAAAAAAAAAGTTTACTTTTTTAATGTTTTTTTTTTTTAACTGGTGCATTGTAATCATACAACTTGATGGGTTTCAGGGTGGTAGAAATATACATGCACACCATGGTCAATTGGCCCTCCCCCCCATTCCCACCCCCATTCCCTCCCCCTTCCCTTTTTCTCATGCTCTGCATAGTAGTTGACTTTGGTATATTTGCATATGTACATCCTGGGCATTAGGGTGTTTCCCTCTTCCCCCCTCCCATCCCCCTCAGTTAGTTCTTCTTTGATCACCTGAGGTTTTCTCCATCTTTGTCTGGAGTCCTTCCTATGCCCTATTCTACCTAGCTTCTGCCCATACTAATTTTAAATAATAAAATTCAACATTAACATACAACCAATGATGGAAATGTATCATTATGTCATCTTTCCTATTGCCGCTTAATTTAATTTTTTCTATAAGGAGATAAAGGATCTGGAGTAAGTGTTCATGCCTGAATTCTAGGTCAGTCATTTTCTAGCTGGTGACCTTGGGCAAGTTACTTACTCTTTCTGTGCTTTGATTCTCTCGTTTGTAAATAAATAGGTAAATAAATAAATAGAATGAAAGATTATAATACTACATGGAGTTTGTGATAAAACACACCTGAAATATTTAGAAAATTATCTGGCATATAGAAGACAATCAGCAGATATTAGTTACTATTATGATTCCTGAGACAATGGCTTAGATAAAATTACCAATGAGCACCTTATTCATCAGGGTCAAATGCCAAAGGAAACTTCTGAGCAAGTTAGCAATTCACCATTTATGCAAATCATTTTTTCAAGGACTGAGAATATAATAGAGCCCTGCATAAGATTTTCTTCCCCAAAGACAACTGGCTACCCCATCCTGCTCTGGACACAGTGTATAGCTGAATTCATATAGATAGATGGATATATGATACAACAAGCATGTGAATCTTTCCTTCCGGTAACCTTTCATTTGTCCCTCACCTCCTCTGTTAATCGTAAACACACAAGGATGGAATCTGAGTTGATTCGCTTTTGAATTGCCAGAGCCTGTTATAGTATCTGGCCTACAGGAAATGCTCTAGGTGTTTACTGAATGAATGACTGATAATTATCACATTTCTATCTGTCTTTTAAATGTTCTTCTGAGCACCAGACATACAGAACCATACACCAACTAGGTATCTCGGATGTTTTGCAATCCCCTCCTGGTGAATGTCTTCCTAAGATCTTATTCTGCATTTTTTACTTGGTGTCATGCAAAGAACACCTGCGGCATGCATCTCCACAAGGTCACTGTTTCCTTACTGTTTCTATAGTTTGCTCTTCTCTCCATCGCATTGCAACATTGTTTCTTTGCATCCTGCCTTTAGTCTTTAGAGCCCTGTCTCCCCACCCCAAAGTCTCATACATTCCCCTTCTGGAATATTAGTTCTAAAATGCAAATCTAATTGCAATACTGCCTGGTATATAATCCTCCAATGTCATCCTAAAATCTTTGGTTAAAATTTTAATTCCTTGGTAGGCACTTTTTTGGCCCCTCCTCTCTTTACCCAGCCTCCCCTGGCACTCTCCAGCTTACGCAGACATCCTGGGCGGGTTGCAATCTGCGCAGGTCCTCTCCTCTCACAGATCCGGGACTTTAAATATGCTGCTTTCACTGCGTGGAGCATTCGTCTCCCTTTACCTAGTCAGCTCTAAAGTTTGGTATCATCTCATTTGGGAAACATTTTCTAGTCTACCTGGTTTCCACTTTCCACTCTGTGTCACCTCTACCACTGCTGTGGTTCGGGTGTGGGCTGAGTGTGTCCCTGGGAGGTTCATGGGCTGGATTCTAGTCTCCAGTGAGGCGGGGTTGAGGTGGGAACCTTGAGGAGGTCAGGCCTATGGAAGGTAACTGGGTCGTGGAGATACCACCCTGGGAAGGAATTACTGCAGGTCTCATGGGACAACTGGATCAGCTCCCAAAAATGAGCTGTTATCAAGGAGCCTGGCACCTCCCAAATCCCTCCTCCACATGCTTTCCCATTATTGTGTTGTCATCGGCCATGAAGCTGTCACCAGAGCCGAGCAGACACCAGTGCCGTGCTCCTGAATCCCCCAGAAGTTGAATATTTTCTTCATAAACTACCCAGACTCAGGTATTTTGTTATAGTAACACAAAATGGATGGATACAACCGCAGTCCAGTTTTATAACTGTCTTTTCACTTCCTTATACCCACTCTTAGACTACTAGTTCCTGAGGGCAGCGTCAAAGTGTTTAATAGGGAGTCAGCAGAGGTAGCCTCTGTTTTCAGCCTTGTCACCTACTCTCCGTCCCACTGTAGACTAATTATGATTCTGGACCTTTTCTTTTCTTTTGTCTTCTCTTTCTTTTCTTTTCTTACCTATTGCACTGTTTACTCCAATTATCTTTATATGGAATCTAGGTAATTTCATAGAGAATACTCTAGAAGTATATTTGTGATATCGTCTTTTCTATTGCATTTCTGCAAATGCTGATTTCCATTTGAAAAAGTCACTTTAGCCATCCTTATTGGCGGCTAGTAATAACTGACAAGGAGACTAACACCCAGCAACTTAGAGCAAAGCAATCAAATCAGGAGCATCTTTTTGCCCCATATAATTCTCACTAGCTAAAATAAGTATTATAAAGGTCAAAAACAAAATAAACCCAAACAACCAAGGGCTTTACTATGTATGAACACAGAGTGCTAAGAGGAAAAAGCCAAGAGAGGAAGCTAGATACAAGTAGGAAATTTATCAGGATGTGCCTGTATTATATTGCAGGGATTATAAACAACACTTTAAAGCCAGACTGCCTGGGTTCCAGCCCAAACTTTTCTGATTATTAGCTACATAAATGTGGGAAAAATCTGAGCCTCGGTTTCCTTACTTTTCAAATAGCAATTATATTAATAGTAATAATAATACACATTACATATCCCAGAGTGTTGTGAGGATTAAACATATTAATTCATATGAAATGTCATAGAACAATATGTGGTAGCATTAAGTTATGTTAGCTATGAGTACCGTTAAGTGGAATTAAAGGAAAATAACTTAAACCATAAAATGGGGCCACTATATATCAAAGAAGACAAACATGATATATTGAAAAATGTATCTATTTGGTTGGAGATCATTTAATAAAAATTCAAATACTAACTGGAGTCATCAATAGTAATATTCCACATGGTCTTCCACTATTTACATTCATGCCATGCAATACATTGGAGAATAATATGTGATTTTGCTTTCAAAAAAGCAAAAGCAGAAGCAAAAATCTTAAGATAAGCATCACTGACCATGAATTAAAACATTACCTTTTAGCTGGGTACAGTGGCTCATGCCTGTAATCCCAGTGCTTGGGAGGCTGAGACAGGAGGATCACAGGTTCATGTCTCACCTCAGCAACTTAGCAAGTACCTGTTTCAAATAAAAAAAATTTAAAAGGCCTGGGGGCCACAACTTGGAGGTAGAATGCCCCTGGGTTCAAGCCCCAGTACCAAAAAAAATTAATATATATATATTACATATATATATATATAAACTTTTGCAATAAGCCTTTGAAATTAAGCTGGATAGTAATTATTTTACACAAGTCAGAATTAAACACATATTCAAATTAACAAAAAATATATATAACCAGCTGCAAGTGTATTAAATTTTTCACATCTGAAAATTGTTGAAGTAAAAATTCAACAAAATGAAACAAAAAATTCAATAATTATACCTAGCTTCACTGAAGAATAGCTTGTCTCTTAACGTTAAAAAAAAAAAAAAAGTTTGAGCCGGGTGTGGTGGCTAACACTTGTAATCCCAGTACTTGGGAGGCTGAGACCAGAGGATCCGGGTTTGTGGCCAGCCTCTGCTACTTAGTGAGGCCCTCCGCAACTTAGTGAGGCCCTGTTTTAAAATAAAGAATAAAAAATAGAGCTGGGGGTGAAGCTCAGACATAGAATGCCCCTGGGTTCAATCCCCAGTACCACCAAAAAAAAAAAAAAGGTTTGAAAAACAACATCAAAACATCCTGAGTCTATGATAGACAGAATCCTTGGTTGTTTTATATTAAAAACATGCAACCACTTGACTCAAGAATCCTAAATGAGATCCTTGAAAATAATAATCTCTTGGATCGTGGGACCAGCAACTGTACTCTGAGCACTGATCTCAGTGGACTAGAAATGGACATCGGTTGTGCACGTACTTTGGCCTAAAGATGGGCGTTGAACCTTCACCAGTTTTCTGTACAAACATGTTTTGTAAGGCTTAGACATTAGATAAAGCAGTCCAACATGTCTAAATTAAAAGCATTCATATGGTATCTCTGGAGGAATAATTGGCGAATTCAGATACAAGTATTGAACACATATGCTAGAAAGGAAATAGGCATTTTCTTGGAGCTGATGATATGACTTTCAATTCAACGCTGAGCTCAGTTTGGACAGTTTGTTTATTCATTTATTTATCTGAATAAATCACTAAGGACATGAGTTATATTTTCTGCATCCCATAAATGTCATTCTCCAAAACCAAGCCAAATATTTTCAGAAAGATTTGGCAGGAAGGTAGGAACCACTACTGTGGTAGCCATACTCAGCTTAAACCAAACAACATATACTGAAAGTTCAAGCTCAATTTGGAGAATATATTAAGTTTTAGTTTAATTCAGGACGGTTTATTTTCCGAGGGTTTTTATTGTGGTAAATATACATAACAGAAAACCTGCTATTAGAGCTATTTTATTTTATTTTTTTCTTGATAGCTTTCATTATTTGAGCTATTTTAAAACACAGTTGAGTGGTATTAGGTCCACTCACACTGTTGTGCAACGACAGCCTCTGTCCAGTTCCAGAGTTTTTCATCATTCCCCAAGAAGGAGCAGTTCAGAATGTATACAGATTTGGCTTTTGTTCCAATGGATTCCCTAGTGATGTCTTTTTGAAGAAACTTTTTGTTCCTTCACAGTTTCTCTCCCTGTCTCCTCTCTCCTCTCCTCTCCTCTCCTCTCCTCTCCTCTCCCTCTCTCACTCTCTCTCTCTCTCTCTCTCTCTCTCTCTCTCTCTCTCTCTCTCTCTCTCTCTCTCTCTCTCTCTCTCTCTCTCTCTCTCTCTCTCTCTCTCTCTCATACTAGGAATTAAACCTAGGGTCGTTCTGCCTTTGAGCTACACCCCTACATCCCAATATTATTTTTTATTTTGAAACAGGGTCTTGCTAAGTTACCATGTGCTGCTTGCCTCAAACCTGCGATCCTCTTGTCTCAGCCTCCCAAGTACTGGGATTACAGTCATGCGCCACCATGCCCGGCATCCTTCATAGTTCCTTAAAAGAATGTGTATCTGAGTTTACAATGTGAATTCAATTTGTTTAAATGGATGCTTTGGTATTTGTTTTCTAATTCTTTGCTTGGGGTCATTAGAAAATAGCCCTACTGAGAATGAGACGTGAGTCAGTCCTGATGAACAGAATATGGCCATGGATTATATTTCCATTCAATGTGAAACAGTGTAAGAATTCGAAAACAGTGACAGTACACATACATACGAATGATCAGTATTCCACTTTATTTAAATTTTTTACATCTACTATTATAGTGGTTCTCTTTTTTTGGGGGGACTGGGATTGAATCCAGGGGCATTCTACCTCCAAGCTATATCTGCAACCCTTTCTGTGTTTTAGTTTGAAACAGGATATCACTAAGTTGCTGAGGGTCTCACTAAATTGCTGAGGCTTGCCTTGAACCTGTGATCCTCCTGTCTCAGCCTCCCAAGTCCTGGGATTACAGCTGTGTATCACCATGCCCAGGGTCCTATTTTTTCAAGGTATAACTGAAGAAATCGAGAAAAAGAAAATACTATATGTATGGGAATGGATTTTAAGGTTGTGGGATAATGGTGGGAATAATATACGATTAGATAAGGCTGAATTTGTTGATATGGGCCCATTGTGTAGAGATTCTAAATTTAATGTAGCAGCTCATAATGTTAAAAAGGGGACTAATAGTTTATTTGGTTGGTTGGCTGAGGTATGGACCAAAAGATGGCTTACTGTGGGTGATTTGGAAATACCTGACCTTCCTTGGTTTACTGTGGATAAGGGGATTCAAAAGCTGAGGGAGCTTGAAATGCTGGAGTGGATTTGCCATTTGGGATCCTCTCCTCCACAGTGGACACGTCCTGAGGACGTTCCCTTCTCCCGTACTTTAAGAAATAAATTTGTGAGGGGGACACCATCATCCTTGAAGGGCTCTGCTGTTGCTATCCTCTGTATGCCAGAGCTTACCGTGGGAGACGCAATTGACCAATTATTGGATTTGGGTGTTATGGGTATCCTTGGTTCCCGTAACAAGGGTCAGGTGTCAGCTCTCAATCGTCAAAGGCAAGGTAGTTGCACCTATTATAATGGACAGCAGAGGAGGAGTGATGAGCAGAAGGGCTTGACTCGTGCAGATTTGTAGCATTGGCTGATTACTCATGGTGTCCCCAGAAGTCAAATAGACAGGAAACCCACCAAATTCCTATTGAATTTGTATAATCAGAAAAATTCCAGGATGGCAAGTGTCTCAGACCCTCCAGGAATGAAGGTGTGGGTCACCCCTCCAGGTAAGGAACCTAGACCTGCCAGAGTGCTGGCTGAAGGTAGAGGAAATGCAGAGTGGGTAGAAGAAGAAGGTAGTTTGGAGCTACCTCTCCCTGGGAAAATAGTGAATCAAAAATAGTGTCGTATACCTTTGATGTGAGGAATTCAGACTCCATCTTTCTAACCAAACTAGATAATCATATCTTTCATTTCAAGACCAAAACTGACCTTCAAATATATTTATAGAGAGGAATTACTAGAGCTAGTATATAACTTCTTGAGTTGGGAGGAATGTTTCATGCTTTGAATCTAACTTGGGTCAGGCATTATATTCTTATCAAATTGGCAAGATTACCTAGCTTCTGAATCTAATGTAGGGGCTGGTTCCACAGAGACCGAGAGAGAGTCCTTAGATGATATGGAGTACAACACCTGCAGAACTCAAGACACCTAGAAAACTCAGTTCCAGGACATTCCTACTTCACAGGCACTCCTTAGGTATGCAACACTTGAGAGACTTTGTCTATCTCCTTCATTACTGGTTTCTGGAATGGTGCCAGGCATATAAAAGGTACTCGAGAAATAGTTCTGGAAGGAAAGAATATTCTCCCCACCCCCACCTCTCCTTCCATATACCCACCCATCCCTTGTTTCCTCCAGCATGAGATCACATTTACATTAATTTCCCAGACTGAACAGGATCAATACCTCACCTTCCTGAGTGAGGGTTATCTGTCTCCAATTTTCCCCCTCACCCCACTGATGTCCCCAGTGTGTGCTCGCCTCGTACACGTAAGGGCAAGGCTGGTCTGGTTCTCTGACTTGGCTTCCTTGCTGCTGCCTGTTGCCCATAAGCATTATCACTGCCCTGACTAAACCATAGGCGAGTGTTGCTGTCCTTGGTGAGAGTACTTGCCCTGATGCTGTTGTGGCTGGGAAATCTGGGTGTGGCAAATGGAAAAGTGTGTATTTCGGTTTTTCTGGACCCTTCATTCCAATTCAGTGTTGCAACTTGGCACCAGGGATCCAGAGCAGTGCTCAGAAAGCTGTTCGTGTAAAGAGCTCCCTCTCTGCTTCCCACAGTTCCACAGATCTAGTCCTGGTGCCAGGGGAGGAGAAGAAAAAGCCAAGCTGTCTTCTCTGGCTTTTCGTCCTTCCTCTTTTACTCACTAACAGACTAATGCTAACATTTTCCTCTCATGCTTATAAAATAATTCAAGTCAATATCTTGGATGAAGGTTTGATTCATCCACCCAGTTCCCACAGCCAGTCTTTCAATCATAGCTCAGGTTCTGGTGAGATATACCATAACAGTGTGGGAAATTTGTGTTTTCATTAAATGAATAGTAATCATCATGATGGAAAAGTCGCAATTCAGATTCACTTTGCACAAGTCACATATACACCTGTGCTGGGAAAGTGGAGAGTGCTATGGGAAGTCCATTAGAATCTCATACAATGGGGGAAAGGCAGCACGAGACAGGTGAAAAACAACCCGGCCCCCTGTCTTCTTTAATTAAAATTAGTTCTTATAATGAATGAAAAAAATGCTTCTTTCTAGCTGGTTTGAAATCAGATAATGACTAAAACTATACCCGGGATTTCTTCTTTTTTCTCAATGACTGATACTAAAAATTTGGATTTGCCAAGTGTATTAAACAGCTTTCAGTTACTGTAACAAATACTGAGATAAATCAACTTGTAAAGAGGAAAGACTTATTCTGGCTCACGGTCTCAGTCCATGGTCAACTGGCCTTGTTTCGGGGTCTGTAGCAGAGCAGTATATGATGGCAGAAGTGCCTGGCAGAGGAAGCTGCTCAACTCATGGTGACCAGGAAGCAAAGAGAGAGAGGGAAAAAAGGGAGGGGTCCCAATATCCCCTTCAAGGGCACGCCCCAATGACCTAACTTCCTTCCACTAGACCCCGCCTCCTAAAAGTTCTACCACCTCTCAGTAGTGTCATGGGCTGGGGACCAAGCCTTCAACACATGGGCTTTTGGCAGACCTTCAAAATCCAAACAACAGTATGAAGAAACTATAAAATTCATTAATGCCTGTAATGGGGAGTGTCTCACATACATGTCAGCATCAAAGTTTCAGACAAATTCTTGTATCACCAGAAAGCATAATCCATTTCCCTACTGCACTGAGCACCTATTACTTACCTTTTACCAGCATCATCCTTCCTCTTCTGGAAGCTGTATCCTAAAACCACCAGCCCCATTCCCAGCCAAGTGGGTGGAGTAGGACTGATCTTTAGCTATAGAATGAGCCGCGACTGTTTTTCCCTAATCATCCTGTCCCACCATTCTAGCCTTAGTGACTAGTTCAAAGATGAGCACATAACCCGGTTAGCCTGGACACATTAGGACTTTCACAGACCCAGGGCACTCCTGCCTTTGTGGATCCCTTCCCCCATGGGGAAAAAAAATCAAGCCAGATGCAGTGGCACACGCCTGTAATCCCAGTACTTGGGAGGCTGAGACAGTAGGATCGTGGGTTCAAGGCCAGCCTGAGCAACTTAGTGAGACCCTGTTTCTAAATAAAAAATAAATAAATAAAGTAGGGCTGAGGGTGTAGCTTGGAGGTAGAGTCCCCCTGGGTTCAATACCACCTGCACACACACAAAAAATGTTTTACAACTTCATTGGTATAAAGATGTGTATATTGATATTATCTATCATACATTTCCTAGGAACTAAAAGTTTATTTTTTTCATATGATTTTAAAAGAATTTAAAACATTTTCATGGGCCCTGAAAGTATCATAGGCCAGAGGCTCTGGACATTACTCGGCCTAATGGATACATTGGCTCTACCGTCAGCCAGTGAGATTCTAGGTGCTATTCTGCTGGATTTGGTGGCAAAAACCTTTTGGCTTGTGCCTGCCCAGATACTTTTGACCACAAGAGTGGACCTGATGGTGCAAACTTAGAGGAAGCAAGCTGGGGGACGGAGCTGGTGCTTCCGCATGGCATCAAGCAGCCTCACAAACAGGACTCCCCACACCAATTCAATTCCCTTTTTTCTTAGGCCTGTGTGATTTGTGGTTTCTGTTGAAGACAGTCTTTCCCAAGACAACTGTCCACTTTGAAACTTAAAAATAACACTTTTCTTATTCTGTCACTGTAGGTTCAGATGGATTTACCTATAGACATGATATTGTGGGAGGGGTTCCATAATTCCATTTACCTTTCTATGATATCTTAATGCAATTTCACTGGGTTTTTTTTTCTGAATTAGTTCTTTTATTCCTCCAGTCCATACTGATCAGAGTGATTGTTTACAAACAGAAGGGTACTCTGGTTGCTTCCATACTTTTGTCCCTTCAGCGATCTTCACTGCGTGGTGTGTAAAGTCCCCGGCATCTCGGCCAGGTGGTTGGACCCTTAGACTCATGCCCCCCACTCCCTCCAGGCCCCCGCTCTATGTTCACACATCGCATGTCGTCTTCACTCTTCCTTCTGTGTCTCCAAGTTTTGGCTTAAGGAATACATAGTTGTTGCTTGTAAAGGAAATCAAACAGGATTAAGTTTAAATTGTAAAAGAGAGACTCTAAGGGGGACCTCTTAGTTGCTCTTGATGACTATGAACACATTACTAATGCTTATTCCCATGACTGTTTTCAAATGTGAATTAATTTTTAGTTCCATATGTACACAGAAAAAATAGTGGGTGGAGAATGGTATTAGCAACTGCCAGAGTTCTCAAGGAGAAAGGTTTACATGCAGTGTCTCTGGGCTTATTTCTTTTCTTTTTGGCAAGCCATGGAGACCTTTTATGATCTGGCATCTTATGCTTCATCATGATCATCTCTAGAACTCTGTGCCCGAGCAATACTAACTTACCTCAAAGGTCCCTTTATTCAGAGAGATTTCATCCTCAGCAGTCAAGCATCTTTCTGTTACCCTTATTAAACTAGCTGCTACTACTGCAGATTCGACACCAGGTTAGAGAAATAATCAGCAAATTGAAACTGGGTCAAAACACAAGATTCATAAATTCAAAATACAATTCAAAAACTCCAAGTTTTAGCTGGGTGTGGTAGCAATACATACACACATACATACACACACACACACACACACACACACACACACACATAGCCCAAAACCTGAGTTTCTTCAGTGTCCACTGGTACAAACATGTCCTCCTTGTACAAAAAGTTTCTGAGTTACTGCTATTGTTCTCTCTTCATTCCCTCTATATGTGTAAATATCACATTCTACTGAGATCAGTTTCCCTCCTGCTGTTTCATTTGCTCTAGGCCGCATTTTTTATTTTTACTTCCTGCCCCATGTTCCCAAAGAGCTTTCACTCTTAAGCTACATTTTAAATATGGATAGCGCTTGTTTGCTTATCCTATTAGGTTAAAAACATATAGTTATTCTCATTTTCTAGTGGACTGCCTTTTGCCCCCCGGGGGCTTGCAGCCCACTTTGGAGAGCATAGCTTAAAGGGTCTCTGTGCTTGTTATTAAGCTGATATATCCAGCTATAAACCCACTCTGCAGTACTTTGCTGGGGCTGGACCTGGCCTCTGCCAACCATGTGTGTCCTTGGCCTGCTGGCCGCCTGCTAGGCTCTGCCAAGGCTGGAGGGAAAAGAAGGAGAACACTTTTTCTTTTTTGTTTTTGTTTGTTTTTTGTTTTTGTTTTTGTTTTCCTGTTTGCTGTACTTCCCAGGATTGCTCGCAGCACTTCCTCACCCTGGAGTGGAGGTTCATTCCAGTAGTCCCCTTGATTCTAGTTCTCAGTTTCCAACCCTCACAGAACCAGCCCCACTGTACCCCTCAGGGACACTGATGTCAGCTGACTGGTGACCTTCCTCAGATGTCTGAGCCCCTCAGGGGTCCGAGATTCAGTAACATGGAGCCTCTCCTTCAAGCTCCGATGTTCAAATAACACCAGCCTCTTTCTCTGTGTTCCTTCAAGCCCAGGGTCATGATTCGCTTCCAGTATATGCTACCTCTATGGCATTTCAAGGAAAGATTTTGGCCTTTTGAATCCTTTAATATCTATTTAGTATTTATTTTCCCCAAGTTTTCTTGGTTAAAATAACTAGTGTGGTTGTAGTCTCTTGACTGGACTCTGAATGCTCCCATCTCCCTCCCTAGTTCTGTGGATATTTTCGATAATTCAATGCCCCTGTGTCAGGCTCATCTTGCTCCACACCCTGGTTGTATTGGATTCATAATATCAAGTTTAGCCTTATGGTCAATATTAATCTTAAGCTGACTGTGATAGTTAATTTTATTTGTCAACCTGGCTGAACCATAGGGTGTCTAGATATGTGGTCAAATATTATTCTAGGTGCATTTTTGAGGGTAATTGGGGGTAAGAGTATCATTAAATTGGTGGACTTTGAGGAAAACATTGCCCTCCATCATGTGGTTGGGCCTTGTCCTAGCAGTTGAAGGCCTGATTTTAAAGACCAGCCTCCTCCCTCTGAGCAAGAGAGAATTCCCCAGTACACTGACCTTTGGACTTGACCTGCAACATTGGCTCTTTCTGGTTCTACAGCACATGACTTTTGAACTGGAATTCTTAGGTCTCTAGGAGATCAGGAAGACTGGAGTTGCCACCCCCATAGTTGTGCATGTCCATTTCTTAAAATCAATCTCTCTCTCTCTCTCTCTACACATACACACACACACACACACACACACACACACACACGCACACACACACACACACACACACTTGTACGCTTGTTCTGTTTCTTTGAAGAACCCTGCCCTAATACAATGACTTTTAGATATTTCCTGAAGAATTGGTTGTTCTAGCTTTGCTCTTAGTATACTCTGCTACGCTGGCTATTATGAAGTTGATACTTCTCTTACCAACCTTAGTAAATATTTATAGGCAAAGTGTTTCTCTTACACCTCTTTTTTTGTAAAAAGCAGTATATTTTATATTTCCTTCCTTCCTTCCTTCCTTCCTTCCTTCCTTCCTTCCTTCCCTCCCTCCCTCCCTCCCTCCCTCCCTCCTTCCTACCTTATTTCTTTCCTTCTTTCGAAATCTCTCCTCTTCCTTTAATTAGCTAATATGAGCCCACTGGTATTTGGAGGAAGACCTCATGGCATTGTATTGCTGCCATACTGCTTCATAACATTCTCTGCAGCTTATAACATTGGGTGTCCTCATCCACAGGTCTACAGGGTTGCTGGGTAGCTTCTTATGTGCATGTTCTCCTTATGGCGCATCTCAGGAGTACAAAAGGGAGATCCAAACTGAGCAAGCACATTTGAAGCCTCTGGTTGAATTCACATCTAGTACTACACAGAGCACAGTGAGTCACAGGCCAGATCCCAAGTCAAACGGTGGGAAAGTATACTCGGCCTACTGTGACTCCACAGCAAGGATGAGGAAGGATATCTAATCCATAGGTATGTTATATCGTATCTACAATACAGGAGATTCCTCCGAAACAGTAAGAAAAAAGGATGAAAATCCCAATAGAAAAATGCTCTGAGGCTATTAACAGGAAATTCACAAAGTATAAATACAAACGACAAAAAAAAAAATTGGATGTCCAATCTTTTTTTAAAAGTACTTTTTAGCCGGGCATGGTGGCACACACTTGTAACCCCAGTACTTGGGAGGCCGAGACAGGAGGATCACAGGTTCATGGCCAGCCTCAGATACTTAGTGAGGCCCTCCACAACTTAGTGAGACCCTGTTTCAAAATAAAGAATAAAAATAGGGCTGGGGGTGTAGCCCCTGGGTTCAATCCCCAGTACCACACACACACACACACACACACACACACACACACACACACACAGTACTTTTTAAAAATTGTTACATAGTAATTATACACATTTGTAGGGTACCCTGTGATGTTTTAATTCATATATACAATGTGACATGATCACATCAGGGTGACTGGCATGTCTATCTCTCAAACATCCTTTCTGTGTTAGGCTGCTGAGGATGAAACCTGTTCAAGAACTATGCCCCTCCTCAGACAAAAGGGACCACCAGATGACGCTGTCCCTCTCCCATTTATACAGCATCTTCACAGAGCATTTTGATGTTCTGATCTTTTTTTCTTCTTTAATGTTATCCTTAATACAGTTTTCACTTTAACTTGCCTAAAAATGCTGGCTTGGTAGGTGGGCAAAAGACATGCTATATGGCTTTTTCTTTTCATATCTTCTGACAATTCACCTCCACGAGTCCTATCCAGTCCTCCCATCTCAGCCCCACTCTCCTGGAGGGCTGCTCTATCTGAAAAACAGGAACTTAGATGCCATGCATATGTGAGTATGCAAAGTGATATTTGAGCTATCCAACAAAGGTCGGTAAAGAGTATGAAAAATATTCCGCTCATATTTAAATGAGTAGATACCATATTAAGTAGTTTTGGGGTAACTATTAGCAAGGGCAAAACCTTTATCAGGTGAGCAACAAGTCCAGAACCCTTTAACCCAGAAAAAAACAGTTTCAGAGGAAATGATTAATGGAAAAAAAAAAGATAAGAAACACTTGATAAGATTGACTCTCATGCCTTCATTCAGTTTCATTTGTATTTCTTTTTCTTTTCTTGGTACTGGGAGCTGAACCCAGAGGCATTCTACCTCTGAGCTACACCCCCAGCACTATTTTATTTTATTTTGAAACAGGGTCTTGCTAGGTTGCTGAGAGTCTCACTACTTGCTGAGGCTGTCCTCGAACCTGTGATCCTCCTGTCTCAGCCTCCCAAGTACTGGGATTACAGGCGTGTATCACCACACCCAGCTACTCATTTGTATTTCTATATTTGATTTGCATACTTCCAGTTTTAGGATAATAGCAATATTCACAAGTATTTTCAAATTCATCAATCTAATTAAACAATGAAATAATTTAAAAGCTCTAAACTTGTAGGAAATGTTTCATGACACTTCCTTCTTGATCCTGGAGAATTTTCCCTGGTGCAGAGCTGCCATTAACCAAAACTTTGTGAAGCATTTTGAGATAGTTCTAATTAACACAACTGGAGTGTGAATGTAGTACCACCACTTAATAACTACACAGCCTTGGGCATGCTACTTAATCATTCTAGGCTTTATTTTCCTTATCTCTAAAATGGGACTAATAATATCTATATTACAAATTTTCTGGGTGGCTTAAAGAGTCCATGACTATCATTATTATGAAATAAGTATACCAAATATGTGGATTTACTGCAGTTTTCTCAAATAAGAAAATTATCCAATTATTTTATTTTATTTTACTTTATTTTATTTTGTGGTAGTAGGGATTGAACCCAGGAGCATTCTACCTCTCAGCTACACTCCCAGCCCTGTTTTCTTTTTTATTTTGAAACTGGTCCCGCTAAGTTGCTGAGGCTGTCCTTGGACCTGGGATCCTCCTCTATCAGCCTCTTAAATCCTGGGATTTAGGCATGTACCACCACACCCAGCTTCTATCTACTTTTTTTTTTTTTTTTTTTTGCTGTACTGGGGATGGAACCCAGGGGCATTCTACCTCCAAGCTATACCCCCAGCCCTATTTTTTTTAATTCTTTATTTTGAAAAAGGGTCTCACTAAGTTGCGGAGGTCTCACTAAATAGCTGAGGCTGGCCGCGAACCCGGATCCTCTGGTCTCAGCCTCCCAAGTACTGGATTACAAGCGTGCGCCACCGCGCCCGACTTCCTATCTACTTCATCATTATGAAAATTGCAATTCCTATTGCAATTGTGATGATGAGGAATTTGTAAGCCTATTCATTTATTTATTATTTATTTATTTATTTTGGCAGAGTTCCCTCCCTCTCAGAAAAAAGAAATGCACTGGAAACAGCACGAGGAGACATCTTTCAAATCCCAAAGGTGACAGGAACTTTTAAGGTCCTCTCAGATCTCCAGGGCTTCCTTATTCTCTATCGTGTCTGACCCGGAGACAAAAACACATTCGATAGGGAACTTCGAGTGGCATCTGAGGGGAATTTGGTCTGACCGAGAATCAGCCACTGCTTTTCAGACAGCACGGATGACTGGTGCTGCAGTTTCCTAAGCCAAGGTTCTCCAGCTCCTCTTCTGTTAAGGCTGGGGGTGGGTTGGTTGGCGGCCAGTGCGGGTTGAGAAGGGGTAGGGTAATAGGGTTGAGTGCTTCTATGTTGACTTTTAACCAATCCCCTGTTTTCAGTCCCAAATCTCAACTTCATTTTTGTGGTTCTTGGGCCAGGTGTCTTGTGGCCAGGTGTCTCTTGGGTCCTTCCAGGTACTTGGGATGAAATCTCAATATGTTTCCTCCTCACCTTCAGGGAAACTTAAGTCATAACTTTGCACAGTTCAGTCCTCTACTCGTTTTCTACTGAACGAAAGTCTTTCTGAATTGTTTTCTATATGTAGTCATCCCTCAGCATCCAGAACCTGTTTCCCCTCCCCCACCAAGGGGAACCAAAATCTGCAGATGCCCAAGTCCCTTGTATAAGATGGCATATATTTACATATAATCTACACATATCCTCCTGTATACTTTGTCATTTCTATATTACTTCTAATACCTAATGCAATGTAAATGCTATGTAAACAGTTGTTATACTATTTACAGGAATGATTATCACCACCACCCCCAAAAGGCTTTATATGTTCAGTACAGAGGCAAATTTTTTTTCTAAATATTTTTTGTCTTTGGTTAGTTGAATCCATAGATGCAAAACCTGTGGATACAGAGGGCCGACTGTACTCGAAATCCTGTCTCTTTTCATTGTTGACTGTACCTTTTTACACTTTTCCTTTAGTGGATCTTGGGGAGGAAAATGAGATTAACATGTGTTGTCAATGTGTCATGCTTAACCATGCTTAGAGGGAGCAAGTTCAAAAATTTAAATAATAATACTTAAACTGGGTATGAATAATAAAGAGGAAGCGATTTTTAAAACTTCAAGTAAGAATGTATAAGAATAGTGACTTCTCAGAGTTTGGGGGAACCAATATATACATTTAATTTGAGCAATTCCATTACATAGCTCTTAAAATAATGAAAGAAAGTGCTTGTACATTTACTTTTTAGAAAGCATGTTTTTTAAGAAATATGCTATGAAAAACCATATTCCTTGAGTTGATCCATAGGGCTTAGTAAATAGGATCCAAAGAATAAGAATTAAAACTAAACACCCAATTGGCTTGAATTCACACTTCACTTTTTGAAATCAAAGGGTGTTATAAGATCCCTTCGATAAAAGTTAAAAGATGTTTTTGACTTTGATTTTAAAAAGAATGTAATACTTTGCATTTGCTAAGACTGTGTATTGGTCAGGGTTCACTAGACTAACAGAATTCACAGAATGAGTATATGGAAAAAGGGATTTATCAGATCAGCTTACAATGTAGTCCCGAGTTCCGACTGCATGTGGAGAGTCAGAGGAACCAGTAGCTGGTCGAGTGGTCTAAGAGCTCTTCGGAGAAAAGATGGTGAAGTTTCAGTTTGAAGGGCTGGAGGCCGACGATCTCAGATGAGAGCAGATCAAGAAGCTCTTCAGAGAAACGGCGAAGTTGGAGGCTGACGATCTCAGGCGAGAGCAGATGCATTTTCTTCGGAAAGAGTCGTGCATCCCTCTACGCGGTTTTCTCCTTCTTTTATCTAAGTCCTGCACCTATCAGAACCCTGCTGCCTACATTTAGGGCAGGGCTTTCTGTTTAATCTGCTGTTACACACCCAAAGTCACATGATCTTGGGTGTGTCATGATCCGGTCAAGTTGACAAATTAGATTAACTATCACAGACTGAAAAACCAAACCATGCATAGCAACTTAATTTTGGTAACTAATACGCACCAGAATACGATTTTTGCTTGATATGTAACTAAAGAGACATTCATATAGTCCAGAGCATACTATTAATCTGCTGTTGAAAACAGAAGCAAATAGCAATTCAAAAATAGCTATGGGATTACCACTACATCCAAAGAAATAAAAGGCAAAATTTTGATTCTGAACATTTATAAAAAATGTAGTAGCATATTTGCATGAAGTTTAACTCAATATAACATATCATTTCATATGAATTTCCATTCATTTGTAAAAAAGAAACCCTGCCCTTTCAAATTGGGCCTAACGAAATGTCTGCAATTAGCAAATCCCCATTAATCTAAGATCTACTCCTTTAGTGACACTTTAGGAAACTGTCACTCGATATTTTATGAATCACCAAAAAACAAACTTATTACTAATGTATTTCTTAGTGTGCATATGCATATTCTAATATACATATATTTAATCACTTAGTATATATACATATATACTACAAAGTACATATATATATGTACTAC
Source organism: Glis glis (assembly GCA_004027185.1). NCBI lineage: Eukaryota > Metazoa > Chordata > Mammalia > Rodentia > Gliridae > Glis > Glis glis. The sequence continues at coordinate 3,146 of PVJS01011403.1, read as the reverse complement.
AAAGGCATAAAATCAATGATGGTTACTGTTTACCAATCAGGCATGTCCCCTCCCACATAGCTATGATCTTGAAGAACATGAACAAAGTGACAGAAGCTGTACAGAATCTGCTCCACTGACTAGCAGAAATTGGAGAAGGACCTATATCCGCTATGTAGAAAGTTCTAGTGACCTAGATTGAAGATCAGACACAGACGCATATCCCTCTCCTCAGGACAGTCATGGCCAGAGTTCATGTGTGTTTCTAAAAGAAAAGGCCGTGCTTAACACAACACTGAATTTACTGCTAGCTGTGGGTGGTTTAAATGACTCAAGAATCCTCGTTCATTACATAATGTGAAAGTGAGTGGTGAGTCTGTGAGTGCTGATGTGAAGGCAGCTGAGGCATTTTTGGAAATTCTGCATAAGTCGAGAGCGGAAGAAAATTACTTGCCAGAAAAAAAATCTTCAATATGGACGAAACCTCTCTATTCTGGAAACAGATGCCTGGAGGGATTTTCTTCCATAAGGAAGTTAAATCAGTACCAGATGTCGAGGCGTTTAAGGACAGGGTAACAGTCTTGCTCGTGAGCGATGTTTCAGGCTACAAATTGAAGCCCTTTGTGATGTGGCACGGTGGGTTACTGTTTCAAGCATATCAATAAGCACACAGTGCCAGTGAACTGCAGGAGCGATAGGAAGTCGTGGGTGGCCCAGCCCCTCTTCCAAGTTGCCTCCTGAATTGCTGTGCCAGGAAATGGAGAAGTACCATATGGAGAATAAGGTAGGTAACTTTAAAGATTTTGCTTATGTTGATAATGCTCCCACACATCCTCTTTCATGGTAATCCTCATTCCAGTAACAAAGTGGTGTTTCTCTCTCCAAATAAGCACCTCTTTCATCCAACCAGTGGATGAAGGAGTTACAGCAGCTGATAAGGCCTAGGCCCTGAGGAGGGCCTTTGCCTGATTACTGCTGCAACTGAGAAAGACACAGAGAGACCACCATAGCAATTGTGGACAGATTGCAGCATCTCTGACTGTATCATAGACTTTGCTGGGGTTTAGGATGGTGTCACCAAGGAGTGTGTGAATGGCGTCCGGAGGAAGACGTGCAAGAGGCTCGTCCATGGCTTCAGAAGATCTGTCAAGGATGAAGAGGTTGCAGAGACCAGCAAGGCTTGGTCGAGATGGCAAACTTGTATTAGTTGGGGTTCTCTAGAGGAACAGAAGCAATAGACTATATATATAATTACAAGGGGATTTATTAGGTTGGCTTACTACATCAAAGGCCCGATAGCCTGTCTGCAGGCTGGAGAACCGGGGACACCAGTAGGAGAAGCCTCAGAACAAGAGGGACCAAGGATGCAGCCCCAGTCCAAGGCTAATGGCCTGGAAGCTTCCTTGAGAGTCCCTGGTGTGAGTCTGCATTCAAAGACTGAAGAATCCAGAGTCTGGTGTCTGTGGGTGATGGCAGCAGCAAAAAAAAAAAAAAAAAAAAAAAAAAAAAAAATGTACCTGCTCAAGAAGGGTCAGGCTTGGAATGTGTGGAAACTTCTCCCTTCCATTTTTTGTCCAATCTGGGCACCCAGCCTTTTGGACAGTGCTGCCCACATTCAGAGTGAGTCTCGCTCCTCAGTTCACTGACTCACGTGCCAATCGTCTCGGGAAACATACTCACAGACACACCCAGAAGTGTGCTTACCTATTTTCCAGGTGTCTCTCAATCCAGTCAAGTTGACAATCAAGGTTAACCATCATACAAACCAGGCACGATGGTGCACGCCTGTAATCCCAGTACTTGGGAGGTTTAAAGAGGAGGATTGGCGGTTTGAGGCCAGCCTCAGCAACTTAGTGAGACACTTCTTCAAAGTAAAAAATAAAATAGGGCTGGGGGTAAAGTTTGGAGGCAGAATGCCCCTGTGTTCAATTCCCAGTAACACACACACACACACACACACACACACACACACACACAGATTAGCCATCATACAACTTAAACTGGGTGTGGATAAGAACAACACTGAGGAGCTACTACAGGTGGTTCCTCAGGAAATGAGTAATGAGCAGTTGTTGGAACTGGAATCAGAACACGTAGTCAAAGAGGAAAGAAAGGAAAGTGCAGAATAATGAAAAGAACCCTCCCCCCCCCAAGAACACGCACAGTGAAGGGCTAAGTGGAACCTCTACACGCTCCTTAAAAATGCTTAAAAACATGGATCCAAATATCAAAAGGTTTTCTTTAACGGAGGGGGACGTTCATGCTACATTACCTGCTTATAAGTAAATCATGATGAAAATTACAAAGGGAAAGAAACCACCATGGGCATATTTCTGGAAAGAATGCTACCTCCTCAGGCAGGTCCTTCAGGAGGGATTTCAGAAGGCATTGTTATTGTAGGAGGTGACTCTGATAACATGATGTTACTACCAAGGACCTGCCCTGGGACAAGTGTGGAGGTGGAAGACAGCGGTACTGATGCTCCTGCCCTGGGTAGGCCTAGGTTAAAGTGTGTGCTTGTCTTAGTTTTTAACAAAAACATTTAACATGTAAAAGTTTTTAAAATAGAAAAGACTTATAGAATAAGGATATAAAGAAAGAATTTTGTGTATAGCTGTAAAATGTGTGTGTTTGGTTTTGGTACTGGGGATTAAACCCAGAGGCATTCTACTTCCAAGCTACACCCCCAGCTCTTTTATTTTTGTTTTATATTGAAACGGGTGTTCATAAGCTGCTGATATTCTCACTAAGTTGCTGAGGCTGGCCTCAAACCTATGATCCTCCTGTCTCAGCCTCCCAAGTACTGGGATTGCAGGTGTGCACCACCACACCAGGCTAATGTGTTTGATTTTTGAGCTGAGTATTATTACAAAAGAATTGAAAAGTTTTAAAAAAGTTAATAAAGTAAAAAAGTCACAGAAAGTTAAGGTTAATTTATTATTGGAGAAAAAAACTTTTTAAAATATAAGTTTAGTGTAGCCTAAGTGTGCAGTGTATTTAGAGTCTACAGTCCTGCACAGCAATGTCCCGGACCTTCACAGTCACTCCCCCTCACTCACTGACTGGCCCAGAGCAGCTTCCAGTCCTGCAAGCTCCTCTTATGATAAGGGCTCCATGCAGGGGTGCCACTTTTTATCTCTCATACCATATTTTGCCATACCTTTTAC
>PVJS01011402.1:0-45834 GCA_004027185.1 Glis glis | reverse complement strand
GTGAGACCCGGTTTCAAAATAAAGTATAAAAAATAGGGCCGGGAGCCGGGCGTGGTGGCGCACGCTTGTAATCCCAGTACTTTGGGAGGTGGAGACCGGAGGATCCGGGTTCGCAGCCAACCTCAGCTCTTGCTCTCTCTCTCTGTCTCTCTCTCTCTCTCTACCTAGTGAGGCCCTCCGCAACTTCGTGAGACCCGGTTTCAAAATAAAGCATAAAGGGCCGGGGGTGTAGCGCGGAGGTAGAACACCCCTGCGTTCAATCCCCGGTACCGCAAAAAAAAAAATAAATAAATAAATAAAAAATACGGCCGGGGGTGTAGCGCAGAGGTAGAATGCCCCTGCGTTCAATCCCAGGTACCGCAAAAAAAAAAAAAAGGGTTGGGGCTGGTTGTGGTGGTGCACACTTGTAATCACAGTACTTGGGAGGCTGAAACTGGAGGATCCAGGTTCGCAGACAGCCTCAGCAAGTAGTGAGACTCTCATCAACCTAGTGAGACCCTGTTTCAAAGAATAAAAAAAAAAATAGGGCTGGGGGTGTAGCTCGGAGGTAGAATGCCCCTGGGTTCAATCCCCGGTACCGCCAAAAAAAAAAAAAGGTTGGGGGTGTAGCTCAGAGGTAGAATGCCCTGGGGTTCACCCCAAGTATCACCAAAATAAAAGACTAAAAGGGCTGAGGATATAGCTCAGTGGTAGAGAACTTGTCTAGCATGTGTCAAACCCTGGGTTCAGTCCCCAGCACAGCAAAAAACCAAAAAACAAAGAAACAGCAACACTCCCTTGACTCACTCTATCTCAATCTGTACCCATAATTATATATATAGATATATAAATATATTTATATATTTAACTATACATATATATATTTAACTATATATATATATTTGTGGTACTATGGATTGAACCCAGGGGCATTCTACCTCCAAGCTATACCCCTAGCCCTATTTTTTATTCTTTATTTCGAAACAGGGTCTCACTAAGTTGCAGGGGGCCTCACAAAGTAGCTGAGGCTGGCCACAAACCTGAGATCCTCTTGTCTCAGCCTTCAAGTTATGGGATTACAAGCATGCGCCACTACGCCCGGCTCAGAATTTGTTTTAATCAGGTATGACAAGATGATAGATCCATATCTATCTGCTGCCTTTAGAAGTCTGTTATAGTTATATATCTATATGTTATATATCAACTGCCTTTAGAAGTCTGTTATAGTTCCCGAGAGGAGGGGCATATCATGCCACTTGGGCCACACAGGGAAGCACCTGCTTGGGTCAGGAGGCAGAAGGAGTGAAGGAAAAGCAAGGCCCAAAGACTTTTAAATGATTTCTGCAGAAAGGAATGGGCAGGTCTGGGTAGGCCAGTTTGAGCAAGCTTGGGCTTGGATTGCATGAATGATTTCAGCAAGCTCTGGGCTATAGGTTGGTCTCTAGCATAAGAAAGACATTTGGGTTTAGTAATTCAGGGCAGATGAGATAAAGGAGGTGGTTTGGGGTCTGAACTTTGGATTGGTTGGTTTGCCTGTGAAAGGCATGTTCACCCCAAATTGTTTACTATCTGTCGGAATTAGCTAGACCTGGGAGGGACTATCTCTCCTGGCCCTAGGATGTCAAATCATCACAAAATATAGAATATAAAAAGCATGATTAATACACACCCTTTCTTTTAGCACCTGCTGCATTTCTTTGCTCTCCTTCATGATAAGACATCAAAGCGTCTATGGTTGCTGCTCTACTTCCTCTCCACCTCCACCTTCTCTCCTAACCTCCTCCCCCCATGAGTCACCGTTGGCCTCTCAGAAGCATTTCTCACAGATGACTCCTCTCTCCTGAAACTTTCTTAGTTCCTTCTCACTGACGGTTTGGGCCCAGTCTGCTTTGTGGGTGCCTCCTCCTGCTCTGCTGACCTCGTGCTCTGCACACCTGGGGCTACGTCCCGAGCCCGCCTCTATCCACATTCCACTGTCTCAGGGCCTTAGGTGCCATCTGTATGCCAGTGACTCCCCATCCGTATGTTGTGTATCTCCAGCCTGGATCCATGTACCCAGCTGCCTAGCTGAGGCCTCCTCTTGGGTAGCTCAAGGACTCTCATGTGTAACCTGATCAGAACACAACCCGCAGAGCTAGATAACCGACAGGATTTTGCTCTATGTTAATCTTGCACAAATCCAATTCATAGGAAATGCTGTTGTGCTGTATTTTCACGAGGGGGTTGTCAGTGGTCAGGCCTGGTAGATGGGGTTTGATGTCTGAGGACAGAGGATCTCAGACATCAAAAGACACCCTGACTCTTGTCTTTTTCTCACATTCCTCTCTCCTGTCTTTCAGAAAGCATGCTCTGAACTGCCACCGGATGAAGCCTGCTCTTTTCAGTGTGCTCTGTGAGATCAAGGAAAAGACAGGTAGGCCGTTTAGAAGGCACTTCCTGGTGGATCCAGGCCCTCCACAAGTCTGGGCCTCGTGTGTTCTGTGGGCTGTCTGCCCATCCCATCTTTCTGGCAGGACATGGTGGAGGATGTTTGGCTTCTGCCTTATAATGGTGCCTGGTTTCTGCATATCACACAGAGGTATTTTGCAGTTTGTAACCGGAGAAGTACTGTTGCTAATAAGTAACAAACAGCAGTGATCTCAAGATATAAGAGCTGTGGCCTTGTGTGGAAAAAGGAAAGATGATAGAAATGGGAAAGTAGAATAATAACAGTTTTGTTCTGTCTGTTTTAAGCCTCCAAGGAAAGCTTCCCCCATAGAATGCTTGTGACACTACAAGTCCTTTGGTTTAAAAATAAAAAAAGTTTTGTTTCGAATTAATTTCAGACTTGTTGGAAAAACAGTAGAGAGAGGTATTGCATATCTTTCTCCCAGCTTCCTGTAACATCAATGCCTTTAGAAATCACAGTACAGGCCTGGCATGGTAGCACACGCTTGTAATCCCAGTACTTGGGAGGCTGAGACAGGAGGATCGCAGGTTCAAAGCCAGTCTCAGCTACTTAGTGAGGCCCTCCGCAACTTAGTGAGACCTGGTTTCAAAATAAAGAATAAGCCGGGCGTGGTGGTGCACGCTTGTAATCCCAGTACTTGGGAGGCGGAGACCGGAGGATCCGGGTTCGCAGCCAGCCTCAGCTACTTAGTGAGGCCCTCTGCAACTTCGTGAGACCCTGTTTCAAAATAAAGAATAAAAAATAGGGCTGGGGGTGTAGCTCAGAGGTAGAACGCCCCTGGGTTCAATTCCCGGTACCGCAAAAAAATAAAAATAAAAAAAAAAATAAAGAATAAAAAATAGGGCTGGAGGTGTAGCTTGGAGGTAGAATGTCCCTGGGTTCCATCCCCAGTACTGCAAAAAAAAAAAGAAGTCACAGTACAGCCAGGCACAGTGATGCATGCCTGTATCCCACTACTTGGGAGGCTGAGACCAGAGGATCCGGGTTCACGGCCAGCCTCAGCTACTTAGTGAGGTCCTCTACAACTTAGTGAGACCCTGTTTCAAAATAAAGAATAAAAAATAGGGCTGGGGGCATAGCTCAGAGGTAGAATGCCCCTGGGTTCAATCCCTAGTACCGCAAAATAAATAAATAAATAAATAATAAAAAATGAAGGGCAAGAGAGGGCAACTGCAGGCCATTGAGAGCTTTCCAGTAGATGGTGTCTTTTTTTTTTCAGTGCTGGGGATGGAATCCAGGACTTCATGTATGCTGAGCACACACTCTTCCACTGAGCTGTACCCCCTAGCCAGGTGGTTTTTATTAGAAGTAGTTGGGGTCGAGCTGGGCATGGTGGCGCACACTTGTAATCCCAGTACTTGGGAGGCGGAGACCGGAGGATCCGGGTTCGCGGCCAGCCTCAGCTACTTAATGAGGCCCTCCTGCAACTTCGTGAGACCTGGTTTCAGTAAAGGATAAAAAACAGGGCTGGGGGTGTAGCGCGGAGGTAGAATGCCCCTGGGTTCAATCCCCGGTACTGCAAAAAAAAAAAAAAAGAAGTAGTTGGGGTCTAGGTACAGGCTACTTGGCACCTGTCTTGACAGTTGCTCCTGTGAGGAGCACTTTACCAGAATCCCTTGTAGGATTAAGCATCTTACACCTTTGGTTCTTTGATGACAGAGAAGCTGGAGCTTCTCTGTCACACTGAGCTCAAGGTCCTGGGTGCTATACTGGGTCCCCCAGGAGCTATGACAGCTGTCCTGTGCTGTTGGAGTTTTGGCAGCAGTAGGCCTTGGTTCCCCACTCAGGGGAAGCTACGGCCACTTGTCACCCCAAAGCTTAGGCCGGGGACTTAGTGATCAAAAAGCAGCACCAGAAGTTTCTGGAAGTCAAGAAGTCCCTGAGCTTTCACCCTTGATGGTGATCCTCACCCACGACTACAAAGGCACTGGTGCTTGTCTTCGGGCTCTGCTGTGGATATGGGGCCAGTGCAGCTTTGGGGAAGTCAGGGCAAAGGAGACTTCACTTCTTTTTCCTTTTTTTTTTTTTTTGTGGTACTGGGGGTGGAACCCAGGGGCCTTCTACCTCCAGGCTACACCCCCCCTATTTTATTTTTTATTTGGAAACAGGGTGTCGCTAAGTTGCTGAGGGCCTCACTAAGTTGCCGAGGCTGGCTTTGAACCTGCGTGCGCCACCACACCCAGGTAGGAGACTTCACTTCTGAGCCTGCCACTTTTCCCCGAATCTTTGTTTCACTAGCAAAGAAAAATAAAAATGACTTGGGGTTATGTTCCTATGTTAGTCTGCTGGGCTGCCATAATAAAATACCGCAGACTGAGCCAAGCTCCTGCTCCCCACAGCCTCCGGCCTTGCTGTTGAGGACCCTGGGGGGCTGAGGGACGCCTGAGATGCTCTGGAACAGTCCACCGGAAATGAGCTTACTATAATTGATGGTAACAAATGTCTAATTAACATAATTAGGCCAGTGTTGGTGCACTGGGAGGAAGATGCCGCACCAAGGGAACTGCGGCTCACACTAGGAACAGTTCGCTGGGCGTGGTGGCACACGCTTGTAATCCCAGTACTTGGAAGGCTGAGACCGGAGGATCCGGGTTCATGGCCAGCCTCAGCCACTTAGTGAGGCCCTCCACAACTTAGTGAGACCCTGTTTCAAAATAAAGAATAAAAAAATAGGACTGGGGGTGTAGCTCGGAGGTAGAAGCCCCTGGATTCAATTCCCAGCAAACAAACAAAAAGAAAGAATACTAGAAACAGTTCTCACGCAGGTGGCACAGGGTCCAAATGCACACCCTTGGGATGGCCATGTCTCTGGCAGCACTTTTCCTGGGTCACTGTGGCTTTATTTATTTATTTTTGGTACTGGGGATTGAGCCCAGGGGGCATTTTGCCTCTGAGCTTTACCCCCAGCCCTTTTTATTTTTTGTTTTGAAACAGGGTCTCAGCCAGGTGTGGTGACATACACCTGTGATCCCAATACTTGGGAGACTGAGACAGGAGGATCGCAGGTTGGAGGACAGCCTCAACAACCTATCAATACCCTGTTTCAAAACAAAAAATAAAAAAAGGGCTGGGGGTGTAGCTCAGAGGTAGAATGCCCTTGGACTCAATTACCAGTACCAAAAAAAAAAAGTAACAGGGTCTCGCTAGGTTGCTGAGAGTCTCATTACATTGCTGAGGCTATCCTTGAACCTGTGATCCTCCTGTCTCAGCCTCCCAAGTACTGGGATTACAGGCAAGTGCCACCATGCCTGGCTTGCTAGCACCTTCTTTTTTTGTGTGTGTGATACTGGGGATTGAACCCAGAGGTATTCTACTTCTGAGTTACATCCCCAGCCCTATTTTTTATTTTTATTTTGAAACACAGTCTCACTAGGTTGATGAAAGTTTCACTACTTGCTTAGGCTGTCCTTGAACCTACAGTTCTCCTGTCTCAGCCTCCCAAGTACTGAAATTACAGGCGTGGACCACCACACCTGGCATTGCTAGCACCTTCTTTTTGTTGTTATTGTTGTTTGTGTTTTGTTTTGTTTTGTGGCACTGGGGATTGAACCCAGAGGCATTCTACCTCCAAGCTACACCCCCAGCCCGATTTTATTATTTATTTATTTATTTATTTATTTATTTATTTATTTATTTTTGTGGCACTAGGGATTGAACCCAGGGGACTCTACCTCTGAGCTACACCCGCAGCCCTATTTTATTGTTTATTTTGAAGCAGGGTCTCACTAAGTTGTGGAGGGCCTCATGAAGTAGCTGAGGCTGGCTGTGAACCTGCAATCCTCCTGTCTCAGCCTCCCAAGTACTGGGATTACAGGTGTGCGTCACCACACCTGGTGCTAGTACCGTCTTAATCAGGCATTCCCTCTTCAACTTTATAGCAACCACACACACACACACAGAAGCCCACAGCAGACCCACACCAGCACCGTCCTCTGTCTTTGCCCAGCACACCACTGATGGCAGACTGCCGCTTGCATTTACATCCATACCAGCATCCAGAACGCATCCTCCTCCCCAGGCTTCTGAAGACTTGACTCCGGAGTTGAGGGTTCCACAGGGCACCTGCCCACTTGCCCTGGCCAGCCCTGGCTGCAGGCTCACAGCCATGGTGCACTCTGCCCTCACAGGCTGCACAGCACTGGCCTGCCTCCCCATAGCCCAGACAGGGCTCCCAAAGGCGGCGCTGGGACCACTAACACTGGGGGTGACTCAACATCTGTTATGAAATTTGATAATAACATGAAGTGCTTCTTTCCCCAAAATGGTTCTGAGTAAAATGTTCTGCCGTGGCACTGGGGCTGTTTGGCTGTGTTTTTTTCCTCTGGTATTCTGATCTGTTCTGTCTGTTTTATCAGCGTTAAGCATCCATGGCATTCAGGAAGAGGAGCCCCCCGATGCTCAGCTCATGAGGTTGGATAGCATGCTGCTGGCTGAGGGTGTGTCCAGGCCGGAGAAGAGAGGAAGAGGAGGACTGGCGGCGGTGGCTAGCACAGCAACACCAGGTGGCTGTCCAAATGACAATAGCATTGAGCACTCTGACTACAGGGCCAAGCTGTCCCAGATCCGACAGATTTACCACTCTGAGCTAGAGAGATACGAACAGGTGATCTTTCTGCATGGAAGAGTTTCTGTCCCATGAATGCACATTTGTCAAAGCAAAACATGCAACGCTAACACCCTTTCTTCTGTGGCACAGGACAGGGAATACACGCAGTTGGTCACCGCAAAGGTGCCCAATTATACTAAAAGCACTTTACATTTACTTCTCAGAAACCAGCCTGTGTGTGAGCCACGGAGGGTGGCAGGTGGCCATCAGGTGTGGAGCCTGCTGCCCACACCACCCTGCTCTTTAGTCATGGGCTGGAATGTCTGCGTCCCCACCCCAGGCTTGCTGCGAGTTCACCACGCATGTCACCAACCTTCTCCGGGAGCAGAGCAGGATGAGGCCCATGTCCCCCAGGGAGATCGAGCATGTGGTTAGCATCATCCACGGCAAGTTCAGTGCCATCCAGATGCAGCTGAAGCAAAGCACCTGCGAGGCTGTGATGACCCTACGCTCGCGATTCCTCGACGCCAGGTCAGGGACTACAAACTGCCCAGCACCTAGAGGGCTCACCCCCAAGAAGATAAGTGAACTGGGCACAGTGGCGGAGGCCTGTCATCCCAGCACTTGGGAGGTTAAGACAGAAGGATTGCAGGTTCAAGGCCAGGCTGAGCAATTTAGCGAGGTCATCAGCAATTTAGCAAGACTCTGTTTCAAAACAAAAAAAATTTTTTTTTTTTGTGGTACCAGGGATTGAACGCAGGGGCTTTCTACCTCCACGCTATGCCCCCAGCCCTATTTTTTTTATACTTTATTTTGAAACCGGGTCTCACAAAGTTGCGGAGGGCCTCACTAAGGAGAGAGAGAGAGAGAGAGAAACAGGGAGAGAGAGAGAGAGCTGAGGCTGGCCGCGAACCCAGATCCTCCAGTCTCCGCCTCCCAAAGTACTGGGATTACAAGCGTGCGCCACCACACCCGGCCAAAAAAATTTTTAAAAATAGAGCTGGGGAAGCCGGGCATGGTGGCGCACGCTTGTAATCCCAGTATTTGGGAGGCTAAGGCCAGAGGATCCGGGTTCGCAGCCAGCCTCAGCTACTTAGTGAGGCCCTCCACAACTTAGTGAGACCCTGTTTCAAAATAAAGAATAAACAATAGGGCTGGGGGTGTAGCTCAGAGGTAGAATGCCCCTGGGTTCAATCCCCAGCCCCACAAAATAAATAAATAATAAGTAAATAAATAAATAGAAGATAGAGCCGGGCGTGGTGGCGCACGCTTGTAATCCCAGTACTTGGGAGACTGAGACAGGAGGATCACAGGTTCGTGGCCAGCCTCAGCTACTTAGTGAGGCCCTGTTTCAAAATAAAGAATAAAAATAGGACTGGGGGTGTAGCTCTCAGGTAGAATGCCCCTGGGTTCAATCCCCAGTACCACAAAAATAAATAAATAAATATAAAGCCAGGCATGATGGCACATACCTGTAATCCCAGTACTTGGGAGGCTGAGACAGAGGATCGCAGATTTGAGGCCAGACTCAGCAACTTAGTGAGACCCCATTTCTGTTTTTTCCTTTTTTTGTGTATGTATGGTACTAAGGATTGAACCCAGGGGCATTCTACCTCTGAGCTATACCCCCAGCCCTATTTTATTTTTTATTTTGAAACACGGTCTCACTAAGTTGCAGAGGGCCTCATTAAGTTGCTGAGGCTGGCCACAATCCTCCAGTCTCAGCCTCCCAAATACTGTAATTATAAGCGTGCTCCACCACACCCGGCTGTGAGATTCCATTTCAAAATAAAAAGTACAATAGGACTTCGAGTATAGCTTGAGGATAGAACACCCCTAGGTTCAATCCCGAATACCACACAAAAAATAAAAAATAAAACAGGGCCAGAGGCAGGGCTTACAGGGGGAGCACCCCTGGATTCAATCTCCAGTACCACAAAGGAAAAGAAGAAAAAGATGGTTGAAATCAGTGCTTAGTGTTTGTTTGTCTGTTTGTTTGTTTGTTTGTTTGTTTGTTTGTTTGTTTGTTTGTTTTGGCACTGGGGATGGTGCCAAGGGCCTTGCATGTGCTAGGCACACACTCCACCACCGAACCATACCACCACCCCTGGCTGGGATTTAAGATGGTCCTGGGGGCTCTGACTGCAGACTATGGGTATAGGCCTCACATAACCTCATTTGAAGAAGGCCCGAAGTATTGATTGCTGTTTTTAAAACTGCTAGAAGCAACCGGAGCGCCGGGTGTGGTGGCACATGCTTGTAATCCCAGTACTTGCGAGGCGGAGACCGGAGGATCCGGGTTCATGGCCAGCCTCAGCTACTTAGTGAGGCCCTCCACAACTTCGTGAGACCCAGTTTCAAAATAAAGGATAAAAAATAGGGCTGGGGGTGTAGCTCGGAGGTAGAATGCCCCTGGGTTCCATCCCCGGTACCGCAAAACAAACAAACAAACAAAAAAAAGCTACCGGGCATGGTGGTGCATGCCAGTAATCCCAGTACTTGGCAGACTGAGACAGGAGGATTGCAGGTTCAAGACCAGCCTTAGCCACTTAGTGAGGTCCCTCAGCAACGTAAACCCTGTTTCAAGATAAAAAAATAAAATAAAATGGGGCTGGGTGTATACCTCAGAGGTTGAATCCCTCTGGGTTCAACTTCCAGTACCAAAAAAAAAAAAAACTGCTAGAAGCATAAGCAGAGGAGTCCCAGTGCACCAACACAGACTGTGGCTCTCTGTCTTTGCAGGCGTAAGCGGCGGAATTTCAGCAAGCAGGCGACAGAAGTGCTGAATGAGTATTTTTATTCCCATTTGAGCAATCCTTACCCCAGCGAAGAAGCCAAAGAAGAGCTAGCTAGGAAGGGTGGCATCACTGTATCCCAGGTGACGTGCTCCCCTACCCTGCCTTCCTGTCCCAGGAATGGGGGGATTAGTCCCACAGGAAGGACACCAGGGAAGTGGATGGAATGTGTGGAGTAGGATGTGCGCAGCCAGGCCCAGTGAATGTCACCTCAGCCCTCTGGCATTGTGGCCCCCTCCTCCTGCTTTGCTGATGAAGGGGCTGAGTTTCTAGCCCCTAGCCTCCACACTCAGCCCCCAACCCAGGCTAAGTTTTGTCACTTCTCTGTGACAGAGAGCACTTAGCCCCTCAGGGTCGTGTGGGTAGCAGAACATGGCAGGGGTCCCAGTCATACAACTGCTCACCCTAGAGCTGCCTTGGCGTCCTCAGAGGTGAGACCAGAGCTGGAGTAAGGGGCCACACCTCCAGGTCTTCAAGCCCAAAGAGAAGCTTGAAGTGTGGCTGCTGCTCGACCACCAGGATCAGCAGCCTGAGGACAATCAGAGTCGCCTTGGGGCTGCTCCAGGCAATGCCAGGGCCCCAGGAGAGCAGCAGCCTTCACTGTTAACTAAGCAGAAATTTGGAAAGCACTGGCCCTAGCATTCCAGGGACTCTGGCTTTGTGGCCTGGACCTCAAGACTAGCAACAGAAGTTGGTGCTAGAGCCCCTCCCCACTTTGATACATCCACCAGAAAAAGGAACATCCTAAAATGGCTGACAAGAGAAGGGGGTGTTCTGAATTTGGGGTGCAGATGTTGTGCAGGCCATGAGGTTCTCCTCAGGAGAGGCCAAGGGGAAGGAGAGAGAGCACCCTAGGGGAAGAGGTTTGTGGCTGAGGCCTATGTGCATCTTCAGGACAGTCAGCTCCCACTCAGGCTGAGGAGGCCCGGGGGAGAGAGGCAGAACTGAGCTGCAGGATGGGCTCTAGGTAGGACCTGGATTCTCCGCAGGGATGGCTGGGGAGAGCTACCGCAGGTGTGGAGGACCTCCAGAGCTGGCACCACGCCCATACCTGCAACCAGGTGCCCTGCTTTCTCCCAGCCTTGCTGGTCCCAGCAAGGGGACCAGCCTCCCTGACCCACCCACACTGAAAGTTTACTCTTTGTCCTGCTAGAAAGCCAGTTAAGAGCCAGGGAAGGTGGTGTACATCTGTGGTCCAGCTATTCAGGAGGCTGAGGCAGGAAGATGGATTTCCTGAGCCCAGGAAGTCAGCCTGGGCCACATAGCAAGACCCTGTCTAAATAAATAAAATGCCACTCAAATTCAATTTCACTGCCATGCTATTCAGGCTTACTTCCACAGGAGTTCCAGAACATTCCTGGTAGATGGTGGGAGCCAAGTGCTCACCCCAGGCCCAGTCAGGAGGAGGCCAGCCTCACACCCAGGGCAGACAGGGCACATGCACACGAGGGCCTTCCTCATCCTTTTATGGTTAATAATGAGAAGTCACTAAAGAAAACCATTCCTTTTTTTTTTTTCTCTTTAATACTAAGGATCAGACCCAGGGGTGTTCTACCTCCAAGCTACACCCCAAGAAGACCATTCTTTTTTTTTTTTTTTTTTTTTTTTTTTGCAGAACTGGGGATTGAACCCAGGGGCATTCTATCTCCGAGCTACACCCCCAGCCCTATTTTTTTATTCTTTATTTTGAAACAGGGTCTCACTATGTAGCTGAGGCTGGCTGTGAACCCGGATCCTCCGGTCTCAGCCTCCCAAGTGGGATTACAAGTGTGCGCCACCACGCCCGGCCTCCCAAGAAAACCATTCTTAAAGGAACAAAGGTCCTCCATAATCCCACCACTGTCACTCACCTATTTTATTTCTGCTCATTTCCCTGCACGCATTTCATGACATTGACAGATCCCTTACTCTGGGATGCTCAGGTCTTTCCAGTTGTGCTGAGCCCTGTGTGCATACTAGAAGACGTCTCTGTGTAATGGGAAGGTGCTGGTCCAGGGGACACTGTCATTTAATGACTGGTGTGAGGGTCTCCACTGTTTCCTAGTGGGTGCAGACCAGGGATGCTGCTCAGCACCACACAATGCACAGGACACCCCAGCTGATCCGGAGAATGATCCAGCCCCACATGTCGTGTCAGCAGTGCCAGGGTGAGGAGCCCCACATGGGGGGACTTGGGTGAGGGTTTGAAGTCAGACCTGAATTGGCATGGCTAAGACTCTGCCTTCTGCTCGCATGAGCCTGGTAACAGCTCCTCCCAGGTTCTGGCGAAGCTAAATAAAGTAGCGTACAAAACATGCTAACTCGGTGCCTGAGACGTTCCAGCCGCCCATCAGCATTCTCTGTCTTGGTTATCTTTTTGTTTTGTTTTGTTTTGTTTTGTTTGCAATACTGGCGATTGAACCCAGGGGCATTCTACCTCTGAACTACACCCTCAGCCCAATTTTCCCTTCTTTATTTTGAAATAGGGTCTAAGTTGCCGAGGGCCTCACTAAGTAGCTGAGGCTGGCCACCAACCTGTGATCCTCCCGTCTCAGCCTCCCAAGTACTGGGATTACAAGTGTGCGCCACCACACCCAGCTTTGTTATCTTTTGATAAGTTTAGATTCAAGTGTATTTTTTCCTTAGCCTGAACTCCCAGAAGTGGGGTTACTGGGTCCCAGGCTCAAGCTGTCCCAAAGAGGAATCAAGAATGTGACACGTTGCCCGTGGCTGCAGTGAGCAGTGAGTGGCGCTCACCTGTCCCCAGCACCACAGATGTCCTTGCTTTCCCTCCAGCTCCTCCCCATCCAGTGTCCAGCAGCAGCTGGTCCTAGGTGGCGTTGTTTTTCTTCTGTAAGCCACGCTGGCTCCAAGGTGCCCTGGACCCGCTATGGGCATTTCCCGGTTCTGCAGTTCGCTCGGTGCCATCTTCTCGTCCTGGCCTCTTGGCCCGCCCTGAGGCTGCTCTTCTCGGGCAGTGGGGCAGGAGGCACCTCCAGGGAGGACTGCAGACAGTCCTTTCTCCTGTCTCACACCCGGCATCTTTTTCACAACTTCTACATTGTGTCCACAGGTCTCAAACTGGTTCGGCAACAAAAGAATCCGGTATAAAAAGAACATGGGGAAGTTTCAAGAAGAGGCTACCGTTTACACCGGTAAAACAGCCACTAATGCCACCAAGGCCGGGGCCCCAGGGAGCCAAGCCAGCTGCCTGTCACCGCCCAGCCCCGGTGAGTGAGGCTGGCCGGGCAAGCCCCCTGCGCTGCGCCTGGCGAGGCCCCTGCCCCGGAAGTCACTGTTCCTGCCTCTTCCCTTTGTTTGGACTGTGAAATATGTTTCATTGGCCATGATCCCAAGCAACAGATAACTGCAGGCTTGCCAGTTATCTGACACTAGTGAGAAAGGACGAGACCTGTGTGGCGGGGTGTCCGCTTGCCTCCCTGGACCAGCGTCCTCGCCATATGGGGCTGGGGAGAGACCAAAGCTCCTGCTCGGACCCTCACCCTGGCCCCTCCCTCTTCTTCCAGCCGCCTCTGGTCCCTTCCTGCTGACCAGTGCCAGGGACACATTCCTCACCCTGCAGACCCTGGCCTTTCTCCAGCCCCCTCCTGGGGGCACCGGCCTGCAGTCCCAGGTGAGTCAGGGTGGACGAGGGTCCTCAGAACAGGCCATCTTGTCAGCCCCCTTTCCACTGTCCCAGGACTGCAAGTCTGCTGAGCTGCCTCCAAGGACACAACTCTCCCTTCCACCCCCACCCATCGCAGGATGCTGACTCACATTGGTCGTGGAGGAGCCCTCCCTCCCGGGAGTGGGTGGAGGAGGCCTGCTGGAAAGAGGGGCCCTTCCCCTTCCTGACCCCGCCTTAGCCCCCTAGCCTGTCAGCATGGGCGCCTGGAGGCCTGGCCAGAGGGAGGGTCTGGGCCAGCACCACCCTTCCTGCTGCCCTGACAGAAGGTCTCCATGCCCAGCTTTACCAGACTGGGAGGAAAATGAGCAGCTCAGTGCCCTCCAGAGCTTTCCTGGGGTGTTACCCATCCCTCCTCATGCCTGAAGCCTTCTTAGTCTCCCCTAATGGCCATAGTGGCCTGACCCCAGCTCTCCAGGAGGCTTCAAGGGGCTGGCAGGCCCCCACTTGGGGATTGTCCAGATGCTACAGGGGGATGAGCCCTCAGAGGTGGCGTCAGCTGTCAGCCAGGGCCTTACAGAGCCCCTAGGGTTCTTCACAGGCTCTCGCACAGCTGGGATGGCCCAGTGGTTAGCACTTGCCCAGCAGGTGTGAGACACTAGGTTTTTCCCCAGCACCACCAAATAAAAACATGCCCTTCCTATCCCATCATCCCCTCCTGATTCTCACCAGCCCTAGCCCCTTGGGGACTGGAGAGGATTCTGCTGGTCTGGGGTCTGGCCTGGTGCCAGGCAGTGCACCCACTCCCCTGTAGTGGCAGCTGCCTCCATCACCATGGCAACTCCAGCCAGGGGCACAGGTGAGAGGACCTTGTCTTCCTCTTTATACACCTGGTGCTCAGTCCATGTTTGGTGCAAAGCAGGTGTGAGTGTGTTTAAGATGAATTAGGAGCTGGGCATGGTGGCACACGCCTGTAATCCCAGTACTTGGGAGGCTGAGACAGGAGGATTGCAGGTTCAAGGCCAGTCTCAGCAACTTAGTGAAGCCCTTAGCAATTTTGCGAGACACTGTTTCAAAATAAAAAATAAAAATATGCCGGGTGTGGTGGCGCACGCTTGTAATACCAGTACTTGGGAGGCTGAAGCAGAAGGATCACAGGTTCATGGCCAGCCCCAGCTACTTAGTGAGGCCCTCCGCAACTTAGTGAGACCCCGTTTCAAAATAAAGAATAAGCCAGGTGTGGTGGTGTATGCCTGTAATCCCAGTACTTGGGAGGCTGAGACAGGAGGATCGCAGGTTAGAGGACAGCCTCAGCAAGTAGTGAGACTGTCATCAACCTAGCAAGACCCTGTTTCAAAATAAGAAATAAAATCAGGCTAGGGGTGTAGCTTGAAGGTAGAATGCCCCTGGGTTCAATTCCCAGTACCACAAAAAATAAAGAATAAGAAATAGGGCTGGGGGTGTAACTCAGAGGTAGAATGCCCCTGGGTTCAATCCCCAGTACTGCAAAAAAATTTTTTTAATTAAAAATAAAAATAGAAAAGCCATGCGTGGTGGCAGACGCTTGTAATCCCAGTACTTGGGAAACTGAGACAGGAGGATCGCAGGTTCGCGACCAGCCTCAGCTACTTAGGCCCTCTACAACTTAGTGAGACCCTGTTTCAAAATAAAGAATAAAAAATGGGGCTGGGGGTATAGCTTGGAGGTAGAATGCCCCTGGGTTCAATCCCCAGTACCACAAAAAATAAATAAAAATAGGGCTGAGGACTTAGCTCACAGGTAGAATGCACCTGGGTGCAATCCCCAGTGCCAAGCTGGGCGTGGTGGCACACGCTTGTAATCCCAGTACTTGGGAGGCTGAGACCGGAGGATCCAGGTTTGCGGCCAGCCTCAGCTACTTAGTGAGACCCTCCGCAACTTAGTGAGACCCTGTTTCAAAATAAAGAATAAACAATAGGGCTGGGGGTGTAGCTCTGAGGTAGAATGCCCCTGGGTTCGATCCCCAGTATTGCAAAAAAAAAAAAAAATCCCCAGTGCCAAAAAAAAAAGGATGAATTAGGGAGTGAGTGGCCCAGCCTGGACCCACAAGCCTGGATCCTGTCAGCCCCAGGTGGTGTTCGGGGAGTGTCCATCCTGGAGTGGATGCTGCGCCCCCACCTGTGCCTGCCCATATCCTGTCCAGCCTGGCCGCAGTCCCTGCCCAGGTCCCTCAGGGCGCCCCTACCACAGCACTCAGCAGGGCCCCTGGGGACCCAGCCTCACTCTGGACCTTCTGCCACACCTGCCGCACCTGAGCAGGCAGCTGGGAGCCAGTCCTCATGCCTCCCTGCCTGTCCCCCGTCTGTGGGAACACAGGCCTCCAGCAGTCACCTCAGTGAATGCAGAGCTCTGTGTCCCTCTGAGGGCACAGTGCTCCCTGGGGTGGGTGCTCCTGTCCAGCCACCTAACCAGTGTGCACTGCATCCATCAGCAGACAGAGGTTGGGGGGCCCGACACACCCTGCCCTGCAGATGGAGGCCCAGAAGGGTCTGGGCCCAGTACCTGGCCTGATTTCTGAGTCTCATCATGACACTTCAGGGTCCATCAACAGGCAGGCCTGACCTTGCCCCTCTCCCCCAGTGTGTAAACCCCAGCTGCACCTTGATGCCATATGTTGCTTTGCCCAGCCCCTGGAGGCCAGGTTCCTGCCAGGGAAGCTTAAGGCTGGCTGTGACCCGGGACTGACCCTTCCCTCCTCCCCCAGTTCTTTTTTTTTGGTGGAATTGGGAATATAACCCAGGGACATTCTACCTCTGAGCTACACCTCCAGCCCTATTTAATTTTAATTTTTGTGTGTGTGTGTGGTACCAGAGATTGAACCCGGGAGCATTTTACCTCCGAGATATACCCCCAGCCCTATTTTTTATATTCTTTATTTTGAAACCGGGTCTCACTAAGTCGCGGAAGGCTTCACTAAGTAGCTGAGGCTGGCCGTGAACCTGGATCCTCCGGTCTCAGCCTCCCAAGTACTGGGATTACAAGCGTGCGCCACCACGCCCAGCTGAATTTTTATTTTGAAACAGGGCCTCGCTAGGTTGATGAGAGTCTCACTGCTTGCTGAGGCTGGCTGCGAACCTACGATCCTCCTGTCTCAGCCTTGCAAGTACTGAGATTACAGGCGTGTGCCACCATGCCCGGCTCTCCCCCAGCTCTTTGAAGTTAACTGCCAACATGTCCTAAGCCTCCCGGGGAGGTAGGGACTGGTCACCAATTCACAGTGGCCCCTCTGATGCTCTGTCTCTGTTTCCAGGCCAGGGGTGGCTGGCAGGGGGCCACCCCACTGCAGTCCACTGCCTCATCAGCTGGAGGCCCCAGCAGCGTCAACTCAGATACATCCAATTAAGTTTCGGGGACCAGCGGAAAGTGCACAGTGAGCTCCCGTGGGTGGCCGGCGCTGGTGTTCCACACATGCAGCTGGTTCCTGCAGGACCCCAGGGCTCCGGCGGCGGGTGCTCTCCTCTCTGCTGCTGGGTTCTATGTGGGCTAAAATGCTGCTCCTTTTCCCACCTATGTTTGATTTTTTAATAGTAACTTTATGTCAGGACTATGAATTGTCTCTTCCGTGACTCATCACACACATGTTCCCATTAAAGTTCTTGACTTGCTTTATTTGATTGTTTTTAGTAGCAGATTTGACCCCGCTCTTCACTCCTCCCCCCCAGCCAGAGCTGCTGGGTGCAGAGCCCGGTCTCCCCGCCCACTGGGGACAGGTCAGGCCAGAGCATGTCTGCGTGGAGTCCTGGTCCCTCTGCTGCCCTGGCCGCCCGCCGTGAGGTCTGCCTATGCTGTCCGCAGTGGGCCTCCTCCCCTCAGCACTGGACTGGGTTCCCATCGCCAGCAGTGGGAAGATGAAGGCCAACTTCCTCTCCCTCCCTAGTTCCCTCCTTTCACCCTCTGCCTGCTGAGGGTGCCTGCAGCTCGCAATCCACAGAGAGGGGTATCCCTGCTCTCTGAGATCGGCTCCAGAGAGAAAGATCAACAACACAGAAAAGCTGTGGGTGAGCCGGCACAGTGGAACACACTGTAATCCCATCAACTCGGGAGGCTGAGGCAGGAAGATTGTAAGCTTGAGACCAGCCTGGGCAACTTAGCAAGACTCTGTCTCAAAAAAGGCCGAGCTGGTCAGTGGATCCCGGCAGCAGCTGCGGTGGCTCTTGTCTTCCCTGGCTCTCCTTGCTGTGTCCTTTCACTTCTGGAAAAATGGCCTCGGGTGTGGCTGTCTCTGATGGCGTCATGGAGGTGTTCAATGACATGAAGGTGAAGAAACGCAAGAAGGCTGCGCTCTTCCGCCTGCCTGAGGGAGGACAAGAAGGACATCCTGGGGGAGGACATCCTGGGGGAGGAGATCCTGGGGGTGACGTGGGCCAGACTGGATGACCCCTACGCCGCCACCTTTGTCAAGATGCTGCCAGACAGTCGGCGTGGTGGCGCATGCCTGTAATCCCAGTACTTGGGAGGCTGAGACAGGAGAATTGCAGGCTTGTGGCCAGCATCAGCAACTTGTGAGACCCTGTTTCAAAATAAGGAATAAAATAGGGCTGGGGGTGTAGCTCAGAGGTAGAATGCCCCTGGGTTCAACCTCCAGCACGAAAAAAAAAAAAAGATGCTGCCGGACAAGGCCTGCCGCTTCGCCCTCTGCAACTGATGCGATAAAAGCAAGGAGAGCCGGGCATGGTGGCGCACATTTGTAATCCCAGTACTTTGGGAGGCGGAGACCGGAGGATCCGGGTTCGTGGCCAGCCTCAGCTCTCTCTCTCTCTCCCTGTCTCTCTCTCTCTCTCTCTCTTCCCTTAGTGAGGCCCTCTGCAACTTCGTGAGACCCGGTTTCAAAATAAAATATAAAAAATAGGGCCGGGGGCGTAGTGTGGAGGTAGAACGCCCCTGCGTTCAATCCCCGGTACCGCAAAAAAAATAAAAAAAGCAAGAAGGAGGACCTGGTGTTTCTCTTCTGGGCCCCTGAGTGTGCACCCCTAAGAGCAAAATGATCAATGCCAGTTCCAAGGACGCCATCAAGAAGAAGCTGACAGGGATCAAGCATGAATTACAAGCAAACTGCCACAGGAGGTCAGGCCACTGCACCCTGGCAGAGAAGCTGGGGCAGTGCCGTCATCTCCCTACAGGGCATCTGGCAGCCCCAGCCTGCCCTTGGGGGTTGCAGGCTGCCCCCTTCCTGCCAGACTGGGGGGGCTGGGGAGATCCCAGCAGGGCAAGGGCAATCCTTTCACCCCAGTTGCCAAACAGTGCCCCCCTCTGCCAGCCCTTCCTTCTCCCTTCATCCCTGACAGTTCTGGCCTTCCCAAACTGCTTCTGATCATCCGATTCCTCTTGGGTTGAAGCAGACCAAGTTCCTCCTGGGCACCCCGTTTGGTGTGACCTGTGTTTTTTTAATGACACCCCCACTCCCTACTTGTCCCTCCTCTGTCACATGCTGCCAACTTCTAACCATAATAGTGACTCTGTGCTTGTCTAGTTAGTTCTGTGTATAAATGGAATATTGTGGAGATGACCCCTCCTCGTGCTGGCTGTTTCCCCTCCCCTGTCCCCTGGTCTTGACTATTCGTGGAAATAGGACCAGTAAAGGAACCTTCAGTTTAAAAAAAAAAAAAAGCCAGGCGTGGTGGCGCATGCTTGTAATCCCAGTACTTGGGAGGCTGAGACAGGAGAATCGCAGGTTCGTGGACAGCCTCAGCTATTTAGTGAGGCTTCCGCAACTTAGGGCTGGGTGTGTAGCTCAGAGGTAGAACGCCCCTGGGTTCAATCCTCAGTACTGCAAAAAAAAAAAAAAAAAAACAGTAAAAAGGCTGGTTAAAAAAAAAGAAAAGGGCTGGCCGTGCTGGGTGTGATGGCACATGTCTGTAGTCCCACTACTTGGGAAGCTGAGATAGGAAAATTGCAGGTTTGAGACCAGTGCAGTAACTTAGCGAGACCCTGTTTCAAAATAAAAAATAAAATAGGGCTGGAGGTGCAGACTGGAGGTAGAATGCCACTGGGTTCAGTGTCCAGTACCACCATAAAATAAAATAAAAAGGGCCAGGGGTGTGGTTCAGTGGTAGAGTACTCCTGAGTTCAATCCTAGTACTAGGAGGGGGAGAAGGAAAGAAAAGTTGGGGTGGTTGAGGGCCAGCCTCCGGAAGGCACCTTTTCCTTTTTTTTTTTTTTTTTGTGGTACTGGGAATCGAACCCAGGGACATTCTACCTCCGAGCTACATTCCTGGTCCTATTTTTTATTCTTTATTTTTTTGAAACAGGGTCTCACTAAGTTGTGGAGGGCCTCACTAAGTAGCTGAGGCTGGCCTCAAACCTTTGATCTTCCTGTCTCAGCCTCTCAAGTACTGGGATTACAAATGTGCACCACCATGCCCGGCTACCCTCAGCCCTTTTTATTGTTTATTTTTAAATAGGGTCTCACTAAGTTACTGAGACTGGCTTCGAACCTCCTGTGTCTGCCTCCCAAGTACTGTGTTTACAGGCATGCACCACCACACCTGGCTGCAATTTGTATACATTTTTAAATGAGGGGAAGGCTGTTACCTTAATTCTCTGGAAGAAGACACTACAGCGCTGGATTCTGGGGAGGGAACTAGGTAGGTTCCCTCAGTCAGTCCTGCTCATTATCCCCCCTGATGTGGGGCTTGGAGGTGAAGTTCACCTGGAGAGGGCACAGGAGGAGGTGAAGGTGGGGGTGAGTTGAGGGATCCAACTGCCAAGATTCCATCCTCGGCCACCAGGGGTCGCCCTGCCCCAGGCCCTGCTGAGAACAGATCTGGAGTTGGGCCTCCGTTTGGCTTGGGGCCCCAGGATGCAGACCCTCTGGGTGCAGCTGCGGGGTCCAAGGCTGAGCTGCATAAAGGGCCCAGTCTTTGTTCTCAATGCATCTGACTCCTCCTCCAGGCTCAGCTACCACCCCTGTGGTATTTGCATATGTGTGTGTTGTTTGCATATGATTTGCATGATCTGCTTCATTTGGATTAATTTGTGTTGTATTTGCATGTCATTTGCATGCCTCTCTTTAGATTTGTCTTGCTTCTGTGAGTCAGTTTAGTGGGTGACAATGCCTGGACATCTGGGTCCTCCTGGGCAGCCTCTGGGAGGTGGGTGGAGGCTGGTGCCTCTTCTCCAACCAGGCTCTGAGAAATCCCCTCTCAATTCAGTTCTCCTCTCACTGAGGCAAAGGCCACCATGACCCAGGCCAGGCTCCAAGCAGCCAATCACAGGACCAGTGGGAGCCTCGAGTCAGGCAGCCATGCTTCATTCTGACTTCCCCAGCACCCCACTCTGCCCACCTACTAGGGCCCCAGTAGGCCCCAGCAGCTCCTCCAGCCCCTGACAGACACCCCTACCAGGTCCAGCTGCTGACAGAGGAAGGGTCAGAAACCAAGGTTCTGGCCGGGAAGGGGCAGAGCTGGCTGCTGTCCTGGTCCCTCCCTGGTCAATGGAGCTTGGGTCCAAAATCCTTTCAGATTCCCCTCCAGCCCTGACTGCCTCAGTCTCCAATAGCCACAAGCATGCACCCTCCCAGGGCCGCCATCCTCAAAATGGGAGTTTTTAGGACCCCCCGTGAGAATTCAGATTTCTCCATACCCAAACTCTAGTAGAAATTTCCAGATCCCCTGGGCCATGCATGGAAAAATTTAGAGTCCTTACCCCCCAATCCAGGTCACAGAGGTACATGCAAGCCCAAGTTTCAAGGTCTCTTGTATGCAGTTTCAAGGTCCCCCCCCACATCATTTGAAGATCTCCTGTATAAAGTTTCAAGGTGGAAGTTTCAAGTTTGCCTTCATCAGTAGGTACCCAATTCCTAGGAAACATTTCTATTTATTCTATTGCCATGCTGGGGATGGAACCCAGGGCCTAGCCCATGTTAGGCAAGTACTAAGCTACATCCCAGCCCCCCAGTACACATTTCTGCTCCTCTAAAATTCCAGGGGATGTTTCAAAACCCAACACACAGAGCCCTGGGGAGCGTCTGGAGGCCCTTAAGCCATAAGGAAATTGCAACTGGATTAGGGTGTTTTGGGGAGTTTTAGCTTCCATCACTCCACCATCCAACATAGCCTTCTGGGAGGGCAGCAGGAGCTGGTGGGGACAATCTATGACCTGGGACACCTCAGCTCAAAAATCCTGCTCCAAGCCGGGCATGGTGGTGCACACCTGTAATCACAGTACTTGTGAGGCTGAAACAGGAGGATCGCGGGTTCGAGGACAGCCTTAGCAAGTAGTGAGACTCTCAGCAACCTAGTGAGACCCTGTTTCCAAATAAAAATAAAATAGGACTGGGAGTATAGCTCAGAGATAGAATGCCCCTGGGTTCAATCCAAAACACCTGCTCCTCTCTTGCCTGTCCCTGATGGGGGCAGTGCAGTTATTGAGCACCAACTGCATGCCAGCCTCAGGCATTTGCCAAGACCTGGAGAGGCAAAGGCCATCGTTGTGTATAGTCCTCAGCTGGGAAAACTGAGGCTGCAAAGTTGACTGGGGTCAGGACCTGGGTCTGACTCAGGGGTCTCCATGGTGACCCCGCTGGGATTCACCCAGCCCCCTCCCTCACTTCTTCTGAAGGGACAATAGGAGCCATGGGGGATTGTGAGCAGAGGACCAAGGAGCTAGCTAGCCCAAAGCTGGAGAAGCCGCTGCAGCCTGCAGCTCCCTCTTTGGCCACCAGGAGGCGCACCTGACCTGAAAAACAAAGTTGCCCAGGCTCTCGACACAGCACAAGCAGGAGATTGGTTCCTAGTTCCTGAATTCACCCCTGCAATCTCAGGATGCAAAGTAACCCTGGGAACCTCGGATTCCCTGTCTCCAAAATGGGGCAGTAACGGAACCAGCCTCACTGGAAAGGCCAGTGATTGGATGCAAGTAAAGTGCTTCTGCATCCAGTAGGCACTTAATGGGTGTGTGGACCACCTGCCTTGCCTGTGCTCAGGGCAAACAGACAGATGATACCTGAACATGGCCACCAGGCAAGGAGCACTTCTTGGAGTAGTATTTGGGTTCAGTTGGGACAGGCAGTACACAAAGGGGCTGAGGGGACACCCAAAGGTCCAAAAGGCACTGGACGCTAGGGCAAGGCAGGGCGCTCTCAGCCACACTGACCTCCCCTCCTTGGGGCCAGAACCAGAACTTCCTTGGTGCCGCTTACAGGCTTCTGGGGCCTGGGAGGACAGCTGGAAAGGGGTGAGCTCCCCAGCAGCAGGGGTGTGCAAACAGACAAGGGGTTTCTTCCACACCGTTAGGCCAGGGGGCCAAGCCCAGCGGCCTGATTCTCTGAGTCAGACTGGCGGGAGGGGTTGTGGTGGCACCGCCCAGGGGCTGGGTTGCCTGGCCAGAGGGCAGGTTCCAAGGGGCCAGAGAGCGAACATTCCTCAGCTCCGGGCCGGGCGGCCGCTCCTGCCCGGTGAAACGTAAGCTGGGCCTGGCCTCGTGGCGGCCTGTTTTTCCAGTGGCTCCTTTAGCCACAGCCTGACCACAACCCAGATTCCGTTGGGCTGGCCATTTCCAAGTGTTTGTGTTCTGCTGGGCCAGACGGTGGCGGGGGCCAGGGCCCGGCCTCCCAGAGAGCCTGGGAAGCACCACCCACAGACACCCCTCTGCCCAGAAACCCCTGCTGGAGCCACCTCGAAGCCCAGGAACGAGGGGGAGGAGATGTCACTGCACAGACCAGGGGACTCCAGTGTCCCCCATGGGGCACCTGCCTGGGCCCCGCCAGGACCCCACCAGGGCCAGCATAATTCAGGTTTACTGTTCTGGGCTACAAACTTAGTCCTTAAAACTGGGTCGGCAGCCTCAGCAGCAGGTCTGAGTCTGAGGTTGTGTGTGGACAGCCCCCCTTCTCCCCGCGGGGCCCTGGACAAGGCACACCCCTCTCAGCCTCAGTCTCCTCTGCTGTAAAATAGGGCTAATAATCTGGTGTGGTGGCACATGCCTGTAGTTCCAGTACTTGGGAGGCTGAGACAAGAAGATCACAGGTTCAAGACCAGCCTCAGCAGCCTAGCAAGACTCTCAGCAACCTGGTGATATCATCTGAAAAACAAAAACTAAATAGGACTGGGGGGTGTAGCTCAGAGGTAGAATGCCTCTGGGTTCAACCTCTAGTACCAAAAACAAAAACAATCCTTTTGGACAGCTGAGCCTGGTTTGGCCAACTCCTATTTACCCTTCAAGACCCGTATTTAAATGTTCTCTCCACCGGGCGTGGTGGCGCACGCTTATAATCCCAGTACTTTGGGAGGTAGAGACCGGAGGATCCGGGTTCTTGGCCAGCCTCAGCTCTCTCTCTCTCTCTCTCCCTCTCTCTCTCTCTCTCTCTCTCTCTCTCTCTCTCTCTACCTAGTGAGGCCCTCCACAACTTTGTGAGACCCGGTTTCAAAATAAAGTATAAAAAATTATGGCCGGGGTGTAGCGCGGAGGTAGAACACCCCTGGGTTCAATCCCCAGTACCGCAAAAAATAAATAAATAAATAAATAAATAAATAAATAAATAAATAAATGTTCTTTCCTCCAGAAAACCTTCCATGGGCCTTCCTCTTTGTATTTCCAGCCCCTGCCTCTCTGGCGGACATAAACTTGTCCCCATGGGCTGGCATGTGCCTGGTTCTGCCTCGCCCTTCTCACTGGGGCTCTGTGACGGCCAGTCCTGGCTGGGTTTGCGCATCATTAATCATATCTGTGCCGGTAGGTCTGCATGTCGACGTCACATGGAAGCTCTGTGTGCCTGTCTGTGTTTGTGTCCCTGTGCTGGGCCCCAGGGTGGCAGCCAGGCCAGACCTTACCAGACAGCCGTGTCTTTACTGGGCCAGAAGAGTGGACTAAGATGGGCCCTTTACAAGGGAGCCACAGTCAGGCTGGGATCCCCTGGCTCCATGAGGAGCTCATTTCTCCACCAGCCTTCAGCTGGAAAGCAGCTCAGGCCGACGGGCTGAGGGGGAGGGCCCAGGGAGGGCTGAGTCCCGAGCAGCTCCGAGGACATACCTGAGGTTTGGCAGCGCCCGCCGCCCCCGGGCTGAGTCAGCAGGAGGGGAGTCAGGGCTTCCCTGGCAAAGCAGCCTGAGCCCCCTGTCCCCGGCTGGCACCCTATGCAGGGCCCCAAGAGGGTGGGAAGTGCTCACACACCCAGCTGTGCTCCATGGGCCTGAGCTGCAGAAGGCTGTGGGGTCAGCATCAGCCCCAACCCAGCCGTCTTGGGGTTAGTGCCCGGTGTGCAGGGTGATGTGGGCCCCATCTCAGGGCTGGTCTGTCCGCAGTGAGGCTGTGAGGGACCATGGTGTCTGGGTGTCTGGCAGGTCCTGCTGGCACCCTGCAGGTGTGACTGTCCATGTGACTGAGGGTGACAGTGTCACCAACTGGGTGACAAGGTGACCAGATCGCAAAGGAGGAGGTGTCTGATTACAGGGACTGGGATGGGTGACCCTGGGACTGGCAGCAAGTGTGCCTGGCTCTGTGTGGCACCGCTGCTGCCCTGTGGTGGTGGCCCTGGGCAGGGCTATGTATGTGCCCCATGTCTGCTTCCCAAGCTAGCTACCTGGGGTTTCCTCCCCCACCTGCCCAGCCCTGCCCAGGATCTGGGATCTGGCCTTGTTCCTGCCCTGGGGGGTCAGTGTTCCCCTGGACCATGCTTCCTGCTGGCGCCCCGCCTTTGTTTCCATCGTTAAAGTTCCCAAGTCCCCACCTGACCGAAGCCAGGTCTCCCCGCCAGGCTGGCTCCAGTCTTTGGGGTCTGAGGCTGGGTCAGACCCAACTCCACGGCTGATGAGAGAGACAGACGGGGCTGGGAAGTGGTGGGTGGCCACGCCAGGCCCACGAGGCCTGAGGAGGAGCCAGCGATGTTCAGCCAGGAGCCAGCTGCGGGAAGGGGGCCCTGGGCTACAGGGCAGCTGCAGGGGCCGTCATGTGGGAGGGAATGGACCCCCCATCCATGGGAGAAACACTTCCCAGCAAGGGAACCCACCTCCAGGGGAGTCTGTCCTGAGAAATCCTGTGACCCTCTCCTGCCCCAGCACCTCTCATGGTTCCCCATTGCCCACAGGAGGGTCCTCAGCATCTCCCTTCTGCTGCTGCCCCCTGAAGGTTTCCCTCCTTCAGCCTTGGTACATACTTCCTTCTTGCCTTCCCCACCTGGCAAACTCCTACACATTCTTCAAGACCCAGCATCTACGTCTCCTTCTCTGGGAAGCATTGCCCTCCCCCAGCCTACAATGTTCACATTTGCCGTGTGACCCTGGGCAAGGCCTTTGGCTGTGAAATGGGGGTGAAAATTGTTCTCCTAAGCATATTTTGGGGCCTCAAGATAATAAATATACATTAAATGCCCTTAAAGTGAGTTAGATCTTGGGGAAGGTGCATCCAGTCAGCACTCAATGTGTGTTCATTTTTATCTTCTTCCTCCTGGATTCTGTGGTTTTAAGACTCTTGTTTTAAGCACTTTACTGTTCCAAGATTCTTCTCTCCACCGGTAGTGTTAGGAATTTTAAGAACCCCTGGTTCTAAAATTATAAAAGTCAAAAATGCTGCAGGCAGAACTGAGAGCCTTCTTGTGCCCTGAGCTGACCCCGGGTAGCTGGAGCTGGGGTCTCTGGGGGGTCTCATGCCCCCACTCCACCAGGCCAAGGGGGTGTGTTCTGGCAGCTCCAGCTCTGGTGGGGGAGCAATGGATTTTCCAGAAGGGAAATGGCCCCTGTTCCAAGAGGGAGGAGGTGGGACTCCTGGCTCAAGGGCTACACTGAGGGGGTGCAGGAACAGGCCTGTCAGCTCAGGACAATGGCTTCCTTCTCTTGAAGTCTCAGTTTCCCCCTCTGGAAACTGGGGGCATTTTCTCCTGGTGTGTGTGTGTGTGTGTGTGTGTGTGTGTGTGTGTGTTTTACTAGGGATTAAGCCCAGGGGCATTCTACCTCTGAGCTACACCCTCAGCCCTTTCTCTTTTTTATTTTGAAACAAGGTCTTACTAAGTTGCTGAGGCTGGCCTCCAACCTGCAATCCTCTTGTCTCAGCCTCCCAAGTACTGGGATTACAGAGGTACACTGCCATACCCAGCTGCAAACACTCCCACCTTAAAGAACTGTGGGCAGCTGTGGTGGAGCTCACCCTGGCCCAAGCTCTGCTTGGACTGCACCCTCCCCCCCCAAATGCCCTCCCTCGCCTGCTCCCCACTGGGCACCCCCATCACTCCTGGCCCAGCCACCACAGTGAGAGAGGGGGCTTCAGGAGGATGCCCACCAACCCCACCCCACCTAGGGAAGGGGACCAGGGCCAGGCCAGCAGCCCGCCCCAAAGCCGGCTGGCCGCCCCAGCCTGGCAGCAGCCAAGGCCCCAACACTTCCTCAGTGAAAGGTATTTGGCCATGGAGACTGACACCTCATCACACGGGGTCTGGAGCCTGCCCCCCCCATTCCCGCCACTCCCCATGACCCCGCAGGCCGCCCTGAGCAGGCAGGCCCAGAGTCCGGGTTGCCTTGGGCAAGGACACAGGCCTGTAAAATCCTGTCCGCTGGGGGTGTGCCTCGCCTCTGGCTCCCGGGGCTTCTAAACATCTCCCCTCTCTCACACCCCCCCAGGGCTGATGCATCTGGGTTTGCCAGCGTCTCCCCATCCCTCCAGGCCCCACATCTACCCCAGGGTGCAGGAAGCTGTTCCCAGGAGAGGAATGGCCAGAGGTGCGGGCCGGGAGTGTGGGGAATGGGGTGAGGCTGTGTGGAGGAAAGCCGAGTGTTCAGGCGGTGTGTGAGCCTCCCTCTCCCTGCACCCTGCAAGGCTGGGCTCCTCATTGCCTCTGTGTTGGAACAGAGATAACCCAGCTGGAGGCCGTGGGGGGACAGTCAAAGGCATGGGGGTGGGTATGCAGAGGCCCAAGCATGCCCTGGGCTCAGGGGGCACCTCTATGCCCCACTCCCTTAGGGAACCCTTCCCTGGGAATGGTCAGCCAGACACAAGGCCCCTTCCTAGCTTCCCTGGAGACCCCTCCCATGTGTCACACTGATGCCATCCAGGGACCACCGTCTCCAGGCCAGAAAGCCCTATGACTGTGTGCAGGGGCTTGAGGCTGGGGGGTCATCCAGGGAGCCCCAATTCCTGCTGGGACTCATGCCAGGCAGGAAGCCTTCAGTCTCTCTGGAAAATGGGGGAGAACAGTGCTCGCTGCATGGGGTCCAGGAAGACTTGACTGCCAGCGCACACCTGGGATGTGAGCAAGCCATGAATTTGCAACCTTCGGATGGAGGGTCCCAGCGCAGGCGGAGAGCCAGGGCCCTGGCCTGGGCGGCAGTGACCTGGGCAAGGCTGGTCCTTGGCTGGGGTGGGGCAGGGCGGGGCTGCAGCAGGCCTGCTGAGGAAGCCCAGGGCGGCCTCCTTCTTTGCTGCCTGTCCAGGGCTCCCCCGCCAGGGCCCCTCCCTGCCCTCCATGGCTCCGGGGCACACTGCCAGGCCGGGCAGCAGCTGGTTCTGCAGTCAGCAGTCAAGGCATCTGGGCTCTGTGGCTTGAGGGTATCTCTGCACGCAAGTGTCAGAGACACATCTGCCGGGCAAACACATCTGGCTCCAGGCATGCCCTGGTCGCACAGGGCTTCTGAGCTGTTTGCACACGCGTGTCCATGTGTCCCTTGGCATGTTTCTGCCTCTGGGTCAGCAGCCTGGCCTCCATCCTTTGGTCCTCAGAGACTGACACCATGAGTTGTACATAAAGCATTTTTAATTGAGCCCCAGAGCTCCTGGCCCAAGCCCCAGGGGATTTCCAAGCACCAAACACATGAGAATTGTTACCCCTCCCCCAGGCCAGAGCTTCCCCTGCACGGGGACCCCAAGAAGCCCTTTCTCTACTTTCACAGGGCCCAGCCTGGCCCCCCCACTCACACCCACAACCATCCCCCCAGGCTTCATCTCAATAAATAACCCCAGAAAGAAGCTTGGGGTAGGGGACCCAATAAAGCCCAGCAACAGGCAGAGGGCTTTGTGCCAAAGGGCAGAATATCTGAAAGCAAGGTCCAGTCACACACGGAAGTCAGGAGCGCATCCCTGGGCCTCAGATGGCGAGGGTCTCCAGGCACTGGCTCCACCCACAACCGGAGCCAACTCCACTCCGTGTCACACAGCCACAACTGTCTGCTGACAGCTCGGCCATCGGACACTCCTAGTTTCTGTCTTGATTCTAAACTCTGGGTAGGGGCAGGAAAGGAGCCCCAGAAACCTGGGGAGGGGGTGTCTAGGGAAGAAGGGGTGAGACTTCCGGAGACAGAGCCCAAGCAGGCAGGGGAGCGAGGTGGTGGGCCCAGGTTACTGGTCTCGGTGGGTGCCCAGGGCACGAGGGGCTCGAGTCTGTGCCCGGGCCACCTCGCTCATCTCCCTGCGGATGTCACCCAGCGCTGATGCTGGGGACTCCAGCAGCCTCTGGAAGAGGTTGGGCCGGGCAGGTGGTTCCCGGCACTGGAAGGTGATCGCTGTGCCTGCATCTGCCTTCATCTCCCTGGAGAAACCGTCTGAGGAGCCATCGAAGCAGCGGCCAATGGCGATCTCCTTGGCCAGCCTTGGGCTCTGGTCGGTGACTGTGTAGACACCATAGTTGTGACCCAAGGGGTCCAGGGGGGCTAACATGGCAAAGGCAGCCAGGTCGGTGGAGGGCACCGGTGGGGGATGCCGGGCAAGGTAATCCTGGAGGAGTCCATTCACCGCCACCCTGCGACAGCTGCCCTGTGGCGTGATGGTTACCAGCGTCCTGTCCACCTGGCGCTGGTCAAACAGCATCCCGCCACACTTGAACTCCACGCAGGCAGCAGAGGTGCCGGGTCGTTCAGGGTCTCGAACGCTGCGGGCATCCCGCAGCCCATACAGCTGTCCCTGCGTGTGCGGGTGGCTGCCCCCTGCGTTGTGGGCGCGGACCATGTATTCCTGCGGGCCCTGGATCTTCACTTTGAGGAAGCAAGCCCGGAACTCCTGCGGGTTGGGCCACCAGGACAGGAGGTCGCCGGTCCAGGAGGCCGGCGTGCCCTCCCGGAAGGGGACCACGTTGTACTCATACTTGTCAGCCTCCACGCGGGAGAAACGGAAGTGGCTGGCGTTCACTGGGGCCTCCTGGCACTCCCGCAGGCTGCGCCATGGGTACACGGGACCGTTGGCCTCGGAGGGGACGCCGGGCCTGGGTTTGGCGAGGTTGATGCGGATGCCGTTCCGCTTGAAGGCCGGGTCGTCATGGTCAGTGCGCCGGTAACCCAGCCGGTCCAGGTAGGGCTGCGCCACGCCCACGGCGGCGGGGCGCGGGCGAGGCCGGGACGGGGCGGGCTCCAGCTCCTCGCCTCCCAGCGTGGCGGTGATGAGGGCCGTGTAGGCGTCCGGCCGGTCCGCATCGCAGAAGGCGGGCAGACAGGCGCCGTTGGGGCCGGTGACCGCGCTGTCGAAGCGACCCCACGCGCGCGGGTTGGCGTTGAAGCCCGGGGCGGGCTCCAGGTTAACCAGCGTGACCACCACGCCCTCCACCTGCTCGCTGGGGGCAAACTTGTCGTTGACATAGGCGCGCACCTTCACGAAGCAGCGGCGGCGCTCAGGCACGTCCAAGTTGAACAGGCGGCGCTCGCGGATCTCCACGTTGCCTACCAGGAAGACGCGCTCCTCCCGGCGGACCCGGGGGCCCGAGGAGCCCTCGCGGTGGAAGCTGCCCTCCTCCTCCCACAAGCCCGTCTCCGGGTTCAGCGACCACAGCCTGAGCGCCTCCGCGTGGCCCGCCATGTGGATCTGGTCGGCAGCCACTCGCACGGCCACCGGCCCCGCGTGCAGCTGCTCGGTGGAGCCCGGGGCGCGGAGGTCCACCGAGAACATGCCGTAGGTGCGCAGGGGGGCCAGCTCGCCGTCGCTGTCCACGAAGCGCAGGTCGCTGGGGGCTGCAGCCGCCGAGGTGAGATCTCTGGGGTCCACGAACGTCACTCGGGCCTCCACAGTCCCCGTGTAGGGTTCGCCGTTTGCGCGGCGGAAGGATCCGAGCGGCAGAACCAGCTCCCCCAAGGGCGCCTCTTCTTCCACATCTCCAAGGGGGATCGTGTTGCTCTGGCTGGCGTCTAAGATGACGGGAGCTTTCTTCCGCAGGGCCTTGACCTCGTGGTACACGCCGGCGCCTCGAGGGTCAAAAGGCAGGACCCGGACAGTGTCCGTGAACTCACCGCTGGGATCCACGAAAGTCACCACCAGTCGCTCGGTGAAGGCCGGCGCTTCGATGGTGAAGTCGCCCTGGTAGGAGGTGAAGCCGATGGGCTCGAGGCCCAACAGGATCCTGGCGAAGCGCAAGGGCTCCCCGGAGTCCGCCGCCACCACTCGGCCCCGGACCAGCCCCCGAGGGGGCAGGCACTTCTGGCAGCCACACTCGGCCACCACCCTCACTGGAAGGACGTAGCCGGAGCAGCTGACCTCCCTGTGCTCCAGCCGGCGCACGGAGCAGCAGCGTGAACCCGCATCCCCACAGCGGGAGCCGGAGCCCGAGGGGCTGGGGCAGCGGGTGTCCGGGCAGAGGCCCACGTCCAGGTAGGCAGGGCCGCTGCCTGGCTGGCTGCAGTCATCCGGGAGCTTGATCAGGTGCTCTAGAGGTCGGGGGTCGCAGGCTGGCTGGCCTGGGGCTGGGGAACCAGAAACCAGCCCCATCAGGGCAAAGGAAAGGCTGATGGAGGCCTAGAGACTGAGGTTGGGGGCTTGGTCTGGGGTCAGGGGTCAGGGGTGGGATACCAGCCTAAGGTAAGGGCTGGGCTTGAGGGTCAACCTGCAACCAGGCTTAGCCAAGGCTGAGGCTTAGTGGGGTCTGGGGCGGGACTTAATGAAGTCAGAGATAGATCTGCAGTTGGGGCTCCACTTGGGGTGAGGGCTTAGTTGGAGGGGTTTGGCCCATTGCCTGGGCTTGCTCAGGTCTGGGCAGGATGCTCACCAAGCACTGTGAGCTGGGCCATGCCTGAGCGCACAGCGCCCGCCTCATTCCACGCCTTGCAGTGGTAGGTGCCAGCCTGGTCCAGGCGCAGGCCTCGAAGCTCCAGGTGGGCCCCGTGCCCTTGTCTGTCCAGCAGGGTCCCGTTGTGGAACCTGGTGGCGGGTGAGCAACACCATGGGGACCCTGGTGTCAGGGTGGGACTGTGTCTGCACTGGGAGGCAGGCCAGGATGCTGCAGAGCAGCATCCCCAAGGTCCAGCTCCCTGCCCAGGAGATGCGTCCACTCCCCTTTCATGGTCTGCCACCCACTTTCTCCCTCAGCAAAGCTTCCCAGACTCTCCAGATGGGAAACAGAGGCCAGCATCCACTTCTAGAAGGTCTTTGAGGCACCACACAGCCACAGGAAATCCCATCCAACCCCAAAACTGGACAAGAAGCCCCTGAACTCAGGGCAGCCACTCACCAGGAGTATTTCTTGGGCACAGGGGTCCCCAAGGCTTTGCAGCAAAAGGTCACATTCTGGCCAGCCTCTTGCACTCGAGACTCGGGGTGCTTCACCAGGTAGGGCTTCCCTGGGGGCAGAGGTGGCAAAGGTCAGGGCCCTCCCCACCCAAGCTTCTCTCGGGGACCCTTCCCAAGATCAAAGCCCCCACCCTTTCCCTTCTCCCAGGGGCTGACCACCTGTACCTTCTCCAGGGACTGTCACATCTTATCTCTTTCTCAGTGACCTCAAATGCTCAGTGTCACCTAGAATGCTCTCCCTAGTCCCTCAGCCCCCCATTTGCTCTTTGTTTTGAGGGCACTTACTCAGCTTAGCAAGGACAATGGTGACCAGGGCAGAGTTGGAGCTGTTGGCCTGGGCCTGGGCGACGCCTGCAGAGAAGCCATCCACTTGGGCGCTGACACTGGCCCGGCTGTTGGCACAGACTCCAGGCACCCGGAAGGTCCCGTGGGCATCAGTGGTGGCTATGGTGCCAGGCCGGCCTTGCAGGGAGACCCTGGCTCCTGAGAGCGGCCTCCCAGATGGGGTGACTACCGAGCCCAGAAGGATATGATCAGGGCACCCACAGGTGTCAGGGCTGCACCCTGGGGGGACACAAGGAGGCAGCATGGACAGAGGCTTCTACACTCAGTCAGTCACTCTACAAACACACCTGGAGCTTTCCATGCTCCACATTCTGCCCCCCAGAGGCTTCAGCAGGTCCCCTAGTGTGAAGGGGCGATGGAGCTCAGTGGGCAGGGCTGGGTCTGGAGAGGGGAAGATGCCCAGAGGAAGGGTACAGAAGAGGAGAGTCTCAGGGATGTAGAGGCTCCTAACAGCAGGAGAGGATCTAACCTAGGCAGGGGCCGGGAACCCAGTGAGGGGCTGTCTTGAGCCTACAACATCTCACCCCTCCCAATCCCAAATCCCACTGCTTTTTCATTAAATGGAAAATTCCATGGGAGACTTAAGGGCAAAGGCACCGGGAGGACAGAGCCAGGCGGGGTGGGGTGGGGACCCCACCATTGGCCACCGTGTGCCCCCACCCTGTGGCGGGCTTCGCCGGAGCAGTCTCCAGACGGTGTTTGTGGAGCCCAGGCCTGAGCGGAATTTCCAGTCGCCTCCTGGCTGGCCGGGTGTCTGGCCCTGGGAGGGCGTACGCGTCTGTCTGCCAGGGTGTGAGCGCGTGTCTGCGTGGGCGAGCGGGCGGGCAGAGGCTGCAATGCCACGCGCGTGCACCCAAGTACGGGAACCGGAACCCACTTGTTTGCCCAAGAAGATATCCATGCTCTAGGCCCTGCGCCCAGGGACAGCGCTCTCAACTCTGCGCAAGTCTGCCTGCGCAGGGACTCCTGGACAGCCACCGTCCTTAAGTGCAGTCACCAATGCTCCTTGAGCAAAGGAGGGGGACAGTTCCACCTGGTCGGGGAGTTGGGGCCCTTCAAGTCCCGGCACCCAGGGCTCCTCCTTCCAAACCCCACTTCTTATCCCCAGGCCCGGCCCTGTCAGCTCCTCCTCAGTGAGCTCCACCCCTCAAGGCATCTCCTCCGACCTCTAGCCGGCCCCCTCGGAACTCGGCGGGCACTCCAGCCCTGCTCCTCCTACCTGGGCACCGCGGCCGCACACACTTCTGTGCCTCCAGGGCACGGCCCGGACAAGCATCCCCAGCAGAACTTGGGCAGCTGCGGCGGCGCAAGCGACGGCCGGGCCCACAGCTCCTGGAGCAGGTGCCCCACGGACCCCACGCGCCCCAGGTGACCTCTGCAGAAGGCAAGGAAGAGGATCAGGCAGCTGCCCTTCCATGGAACCACGCCTCCTGAAAACCTGGAGACAGAGCGGGCCTGAGGGACCCCCCCCCACACACACACACAGTACGTGCATCCTAGGGCCGGCATGTCAGAAAGCAGTCCTGCCCATCGCCCCCATCAGTGCTGCCCCTGGAGCACTGGCTGAAGATGCAGTTCAGGCACGACCCATGTCACCAAATTAGCGCTGCCCCTCTCCCAGTGTCCCGAATACTTTTGGGGCACAAGACAGCCCCCGTAGAACAGAGCAATTACAGATGAGCGAATGAGGGCAGCTGGAGGGACATGGGCTCCTGGGGGGTGGACATGGGACTGACTTGGCGGTTCTGCACCTGGGCCCCGCGGTTCCCAGCCCCTCGGCTCAAAGGCCGGCGCTTCCGATGGACCCTACAAGGGCGAGCTTCTCGCCACGCCCACAACCACACAGCCCCGCCTCCCTTACCGAGCGGGCAGCGGAAGCGCACGTGGTAATTGGAGCAGCGGCGGCCGCGGGGCTGCTCGCGGTTGAGGCACCAAAAGCCCCGCGTGGGGCTCGAGTGCACACGCTCGCCGACGGCGGACGGCAGGGCCCAGTCAGTGGTGCGCGCCTCCAGCGCCAGCGGCCGCGGGCACACGCGCGCAGGCCCGTAGTAGAAGCGGATGGCGGCCAGGCTTTCGAAATCGCCGTCTCCTCCGGGGTGGTCCACATTGAACCAGGACGTCCACTCGCTGGCCTCTGCGGACACCGCGTGAGCTGAGACCCGGGTGCAGCCTGTCGGCCCCCATCAGTGCATGCAAAGGCTTGACGGACTGCTGGGCCCCCTCTCCCACATTACCACCCGCTCCACAGTCGACCCACCACCCCGACCATGTCCAGGGCTTTGTACAGGGAGCAGGGGAGGCACGCTGAGAGCTGGCCGCTGCCCTCTGAGCCCTCTAACTTAGGTCCCTAGGGCATCCCTTCCCGGAGCTGCCACCTCCAGGGACCAGGATGGTCCTGGACTCTTCACCTAGTCTGCATCCTCTCCTTTCATGACCGCACCAGCCCGAGTTTATGCAAGTCTACAGCAGAGAGGGGATACGACCCAACCGGGCTCACCTTCCCAATCCTCCAGGGCTGGGGAGGGCTGGCCAGGGAGCAGCGACCTTCCCTGCAGGCCCCATACAGATGCTGGCGGCTGCTCCATGGTGGCATCTGTAGGAGCAAGGAGTGGGGGGTGGGAAGCACGATGGGGGGACCACTGTGACCCCTCTTGTGCGAGAGGGGACCATGATCATCCCCACTTTTCAGGAAAGAAAACTGAGGCTCTGGTGGGCCAGAACCCAGCTCTAGCCCCTTGAACCACAGCACCCCCCTCCCAGTAACCTTCCCGTGACCAGCCCCAGACACCCAGAGCCCCCTCCCTCTCTCTGGCCCAGCTCCAACTCCATGGACTGGGGGAGTCGTGTCCCACTCTGCTCCCCCAGGCCTAGGTCTCCCCATGGGTGTGCTCAGCAACGGCAGTTTAATGGAGTTCATCGGATATGCTTCTGCCCTCAGACTGGGTTTGTTCACCTTCATCCATTTGGCAGCTTGGAAGCCGCTCCCTCAGTCTACCCTTCCATCCTTCTACTTGGGACTCGAGCTGCCAGGAAGAAGTCCTTGGAGTCTAGCCTGGCTTCTCTGGCCTTGAGCTGTCCAAGATAGCCAGGGCAGGGTGACACCTCCCTTCCTCCCGGGATCCTCAGTCTCCTCTGAGAAATGGGCTCATCACCAGCCCCACTGAGTGTTGGAGATGGGGATTGCTTCTTTGAGTGGTGCGGGTTGCTGCCTGGGGGTTCGGTGGGAGGGGACTGCTCTGGCCCCCTGGGCCAGGGGGGAAGACCTGGCCACTTGGGAGTCCAAAGGCTAGGGCTGGACAGGCCACCCTCCCTGGGAACGCTAAGGAACCTGGAACCTGGGAACTGGGAAACCTAAGGTTGGTACCCACACTCCTGACTCCCCGCCTGCCTTCCAGGAGGGCAGGGAATGGCCGAGGTCTCCCCGCCCCATGGGTGCCTGCGCTGCGTGGCCCCCGCCCTAGGCCGGCGAAGGGGCCCCCAAGCCCTGGGCAAGCGCGATGCCTTGGTCCTCTTTCCCACTGCGGCCGCACGCTGCATGCGACGCTGGCTCCGGGCCTCCGGGAACCCAGAGCGCGGGCGCCTCACCTCGGGCACCCGCCAGGTGCGCGGCGGCGATGCAGAGACAGAGTAGTGGCAGCAGTGACGCCATCGCCGGGTCCCAGCGTCCGAGGCAGGGTCGCCGCCCCGACTCAGGATCCGACTCCGGAGAGTCTGGCGGCAGTAGGGATTGAGGACGGGGGTGGGACCTGGCCTCAAGCCCCGCCCCGCCAGGCCGCTCCCACCCAAGCAACACCCCTGGCCCTGCCTGACCGCGCACGAGCGACGCCCCGGGCGCCCCCTGGGTGCGTCCCACACAGCTCCGCCCTCAGGCTGGCGGGGTTTCCCTGTCGCCAGCTGGACCTCCGTCCATTCGCCAGGTTAGGTCCTGAGCTGCCTGCGGGAAGTACCACTAGAAGTCCAACCTGAAGCTGCCGGGACCTTCGTGCTTTAGGCGGCTGGAAGTCCTCCGTCGCGTCTACCTTGGATCCCACTGGCTTCAGGTTACCCCGAGAGGTTTAGGAGGCCCACCCGAATCTACCCGCCATACTCCTACAGCCTTGGGCTGCCCGGGGACGGCGGGAAGTCCCTCCTCGGTCTGGCCCACCCCCGTGGCGACCCGGCGCGCAAAGGAGGTGGAGGCGAGGTGGCGGCGGGAGCTCTGTTTATTGGTGCGGGTCCGGGGGTCACAGCGCCGCCACGCAGTCGGTGCCGGTGTAGCCCGGCAGGCGCAGGGCGAACTTGCGGCGCACGTCGTCGGGCACGAACCTGCCGGCCACAAAGTGGTGGCGCCCGGAGAAGCGGCCGGCGCAGCGCTTGGGCGCCGCAAGCGACACCAGCACGTCGGGCCGTAGCCCGTCCTCCGCGTCGCCGCCGGCCTCCGCGTCCCAGCCTGCAGGAGGAGGGAGGGCGGGCTGTGAGGGCTGCCCCTGGACCGGAACCCTGGCCTCGCTGGCCTCGCTGGCCTCGCTGGCCTCGCTGGCCTCGCTGGCCTCGCTGGCCTCGCTGGCAGTGAGCCTCCGCCCTCAGACTGCAGTCTGGCCTCCCCGCCGCCCACTTCCGACTCCTGGTCCTCCCGGCCTCCACCCTCTGACAAGGGTCACCGCCCCCGCCGAGCCTTTCCCCACCCCTGACCCTAGCTTTGCCCTCGCACTCTCCCTCCTCCATCTGACTCAGCCTCCACCTGCAGGCTACATTTCCACCTGCTGCCTTTTTTATTTTAATTTCTTTTTTTTTTTTTTTGCGATACTGGGG
The DNA here is from genome assembly GCA_004027185.1 of Glis glis. Taxonomy (NCBI): domain Eukaryota; kingdom Metazoa; phylum Chordata; class Mammalia; order Rodentia; family Gliridae; genus Glis; species Glis glis. The sequence goes on along the minus strand of PVJS01011402.1, from coordinate 8,881 downwards.
ATTGAACTCAGGAGCATTCTACCTCTGAGCTACACCCCAGCCCCATTATTTATTTATTTACTTACTTACTTACTTATTTATTTATTTATTTTGCGGTACTGGGGATTGAACCCAGGGGCATTTTACCTCTGAGCTACACCCCCGGCCTTATTTTTTATTCTTTATTTTGAAACAGGGTCTCACTATGTTGTGGAGGGCCTAAGTAGCTGAGGCTGGCTGCGAACCCAGATCCTCCAGTCTTAGCCTCCCAAGTACTGGGATTACAAGAGTGCACCACCACACCTGGCTTCCATTTTTTATTTTTATTTTGAAACAGGGTCTCGCTTGGTTGATGAAAGTCTCACTACTTCCTGAGACTATCCTCGAATCTGTGATCCTCCTGTCTTAGCCTCCCAAGTACTGGGATTACAGGTGTGCGCTAACCTGCTGCTTTTTTTTGTACTGGAAATTGAACCCGGGGGCATTCTTTTTTTTTTTTTATGGTACTGGGGATTGAACCCAGGGGTGTTCTACCTCCGAGCTACACCCCCGGCCCTATTTTTTATACTTTATTTATTTATTTATTTATTTATTTATTTATTTTTGTGGTACTGGGGATTGAACCCAGGGGCATTCTAACTCTGAGCTACACCCCCAGCCCTATTTTTTGTTCTTTTTTTTTGTGTGTGTGGTACCAGGGATTGAACCCAGGGGCGTTCTACCTCTGCGCTACACCCCCGGCCCTATTTTTTTTATATTTTATTTTGAAACCGGGTCTCACAAAGTTGCGGAGGGCCTCACTAAGTAGAGAGAGAGAGAGTCAGAGAGAGAGCTGAGGCTGGCCGGGAACCTGGATCCTCCGGTCTCCGCCTCCCAAAGTACTGGGATTACAAGCGTGCGCCACCATGCCCGGCTTATTTTTTGTTCTTTATTTTGAAACAGGGTCTCACTAAGTTGCAGAGGGCCTCACTAAATAGCTGAGGCTGGCCGTGAACCCGGATCCTCCGGTCTCAGCCTCCCAAGTACTGGGATTACAAGCGTGCACCACCATGCTCAGCCCCAACCCAGGGGCATTCTACCTCTGAGCTATACCCCAGCCCTATTTTTTTTTTTATTTTGAAACAGGGTCTTGCTAACTTACGGAGGCTGGCCTCGAACCTGTGATCCTCCTGTCTTAGCTTCCCAAGTACTGGGATTACAGGCCTGCGCCACTATGCCCGACTACCTGCTGCCTTTTCCCCAGCAGACCTAAGCCTCTGCCTTCTGACCTGCTGCCTCATCAGGACCTCCCTCCCCATCAGTCCTGAGCCTCTTCCCTCCCAGACCCCAGTCTCCATCCTCTGACCAGGTCCCTGTCCTCTACTGAGACCACCAACTTGTCCCACCTTCAGACAAGCCTCCCCCATCAGAGCCGACTCCTCACCCAGTTTCTTGCCTCCAGCAGGACATGCCCCTCTCCCCACCTGACTGCAACATTAATCCTCAGCCTCTGACTAGGAACTCCTGCCTCTGACCTGAGCTCTCCACCTCTGCCCTTGACTGGCCAGGCCCTACCCCCTCCCTGGATGGGCCTCCACCTTCAGTCTAAGGGGCCTAGCCTTCTCTCCTGCCTCTGATCTGATCTAGAGCCACTAACTGGAAGCCACTGGATTCTCCCTCTGACTTTAATGCTTCCTTCTCTGACCCTAGCCTCCACCCTCAGACTTAAGGCTCTTTTTTTTTTTTGCCTTTTTTTTTTGTGCTATCGGGGATTGAATGCAAGGGTGTTCTACCTCCGCAGAGGGTGTTCTACCTCCGCGCTACACCCCCAGCGCTATTTTTTGTTATTTTTTGAAACAGGGTCTCACTAAGTTGCAGAGGGCCTCACTAGGTGGGGGGAGAGAGAGAGAGAGAGAGAGAGCGTGAGCTGAGGCTGGCCGCGATCCCGGATCCCCCTGTCTCTGCCTCCCAAAGTACTGGGATTACAAGCCTGCACCACCACGCCCGGCAGACTTAAGGCTCTTAACAACGCCCTCTGACTTGTCAGGGCCACCCTCTGTCCTCAGCTACCTGTTCAGACATGAGTGTGTAGCCTCCACCCTCAGACAGCCTGTTTCCTCCCTTTCGCCCTTCCCCACTCTGCAGCTGACAGCCAGGGTGGCCCTGGGATCCTGAAAGCCAGGGGACATCCACAGAGTCCAGCCGCCCTCACGGAGGGTCTTGCTGGCCAGCGGCTGTTTATTCCGTCTGCCCGTCGCCTAATGGCTCCAACAGGCGCCGGGCGGCGGCCAGGGCGGGCGCGGCCTGTGCCGGGTGAGCTCACGTCTGCCCAAGAGGCTGGGCAGGGGTGGGCAGCCGCGCATGCTGGGCTGGGCACTGGGCAGGAGGGGCCTGTGTCACCTGGGGCGGCCGTCTTGTTCCTCCTCATCCTCGGCGTGGGTGTGGCCCTCAGCCTCAGCCGGAGAGCATGCTCCATCCACGCTGGGGAAACTGAGGCTCAGAGTGGGCCGGGGCCACCAGGAGCCAGAGAGCAGGGGCCGCACCCCACCTCTCCGCCCCCGTCCCCGCCCCGCAGCGCCCCTCTGCCCGGCATGCCTGAGGGGATGTCCAGGCTCACGAGGGGGATGGAGAGCAGCTTCAGCGTGGCCAGTGCGCGGGTGCAGGGGCCTCCGACCTCGCCAGGCTCCACGCCAGGGCCCAGCACTGCGTCCACCACCAGCCCGTAGGCGTCGTTAATGAGCTGCACCTGGGAGTGCAGGGAAGTCAGGGTGGCCCCGCGCCGCCCCACCTCCACCCGCACGGCCGCCCCGCGCTGACCTCCGTGGGCAGGTAGGACAGGAAGGGGATATCCATCTTCTCGCACTGAGTGGTCAGGTCTCGATGCAGCAGGTCCAGCGAGCGCGTGGGGTAGAAGATTGTTGGCTCGTACTCCTGAGGAGCGGAGGGGACAAGGGGTCACACGGGGCCCTCGCAGGTACCTGGCAGCTGACGTCGCTGGGCAGACGCTGGGCAGGTGCTGCGACCTGCCGTGGCGCACGCCCACGTGGCTCTGAGACTCTAATCCAGACGGGAAGGCTTTCCGAGGGCACGGGGACCCCGCTACTCACAAACACGCGCAGGTGCCGCGCGCAGACCAGCCCCACGGCGCCGTTCTGCTCCGGGCCGCACACGACCAGCACCGTCCTCTGCTTGCGGGAGAGCGCGGGCAGCGGGAACACCTGCGGGACAGGGCGCGGCTCGCGACATCGGCCGAGCGGGCGAGGGGGAGGCTGGGCCCGAAGGCCACCCGGCGGGACCGGAGGAGGGCGGTTTGACCGAAGGGTGGGGCTCTCGGGGCCTCAGTTTCCCCGGCGGGCACACACAGTTGCGTCCCGGGCTCTGCCAAGCCCGCTGGAGAGGGCGCCTCCCACCGCCGCCGAGGCCGGGCCGGAGCGCGGTTTGTTTGTTCTTGCTCTCCTCCAGCTGCAGACATCCTCCACCTTTCCCCACCGCAGCGGCCGCCCTCCCGGGCCGTCTCCAGGCCCCTCCCGGAGGCCCCAAGGTAGGGCGCCTGGGGAGCAGGAGGACTTCTCCAGCCCCTCGCCCGCCGCCTCTCCGTCCTTCCCGGAGTCCCTCGAACTCTCTCTGCTTCCAAGTCTCTCCGTGTCTCTCTCTCTCCGACTTTCTGTGTTTCTGTCCCTCTGTCTCTGTTTTCACTGTTTTTCTCTTTGCATCTCTCAGACTCTTTCTCCCCATCCGTCTATGTTTCTGTCAGTCTCTGTCAGTCCATGCATCCCTCGTGTGTGTGTGTGTGTGTGTGTGTGTGTGTGTGTGTGTGTGTGTGTGTGATCCTGAGGATTGAACCCAGGGGCGCTCCATCACTGAGATACACCCCAGCCTATTTATTTATTGTACTGGGGATTGAATCCAGGGGTGTCTACCTCTGAGCTATACCCTCAGCCCTATTTTATTTTGAAACAGGGTCCCACTAAGTTGATGAGGCTGTCCTTCAACCTGCAGTCCTCCCAAACACTGGGATTACAGGCATGTACCACCACACCTGTCTTATCTCTCTCTCTTTTTTTTTTTTTTTTGGTACTGGGATTGAACCCCCTCAGGGGTATTCTTCATCTGAGCTACGCCCCTAGCCCTATTTTATTTCGAAACAGGGTCTTGCTAAGTTGTTGAGACTGGCTTTGAACCTGTGATCCTCCTGTCTCAGCCTCCCCAAATATTGGGATTACAGGCGTGTACCACACCTGGCTTATCTCTCTGTCTCCTTTTTTTCTTTTTCTTTTCTTTTCTTTTTTTTTTTTTTTTTTTTTTTTTTTTTTTTTTTTTTTTTTTGGTTCTGAGGGTTGAACCCAGGGGCATTCTACATCTGAGTTACACCCCCAGCCCTATTGTATTTTGAAACATGGTCTTACTAGGTTGCTGAGAGCCTCTCTACATTACGGAGGCCAGTTTTGAACCTGCAATCCTCCTGTCTCAGCCTCCCAAGTACTGGGATTACAGGTGTGCACCATCACGCCTGGCTTCATCTCTTTTTAACACAGGAATTATGAGCCCTGGTGTTTGTGTCCCAGCCTCACCCCGACTCTCTGCGTGGCCCTGGCCCCTTCTCCTCTCCCAGCATAGTTTTGCCTCTATCAAATGGGAGTCCCAGATGTGGTGGTGCACACCTGTAATCTCAGCTACTAAGGAGGATCACAAGTTCAAGGCCAGCCTGAGCAACTTAGAGTGATTCTGTTTCAAAATCAAATAAAAAGGACTGGGGTGTAGCTCAGGGGTAGAGTGCCCTGGGTTCTATCTTCAGTACAAAATAAGTAAATAAATAAATAGCTGGGCGTGGTAGCCATGCCTGTAATCACAGTACTTGTGAGGCTGAGACAGGAGGATCACAGGTTCAAGGACAGCCTCAGCAAGTAGTGAGACTCTCATCAACCTAGTGAGACCCTGTTTCCAAATAAATTTTAAAAAATAGGGCTGGGAGTGTAGCTTGGAGGTAGAATGCCCCTGGGTTCAACCCCCAGTACCACAAAAAATTAATTAATAAAATAAATACATAAAATTAAAAAGGAAAGTGGGGCGCGGTGGTGCATGCTTGTAATCCCAGTACTTGGGAGGCTGGGACAGGAGGATCACAGATTCATGGCCAGCCTCAGCAACTTTGTGAGGCCCTCCGTAACTTAGTGAGATTCTGTTTCAAAATAAAAAATAAAATAGGGCTGGAGGTGTAGCTCAGAGGTAGAATGCCCCTGGGTTCAATCCCCAATACCACACACACACACACACACACACACACAGAGTAAAAAAAAACAGAAACAAAAGTAAAAAAGAGACAGAAACACTCTGCACATGGAGTGTCTCAGGAGCCACTCTGACTACACAGAGGGGAAATTGTTCCCTTTCTAGTCTCCTCCCAAAGTCTCAGCCTGGTCCTGACCTGCAATGAAGGTGCCTATGACCCCAGCCACACCAGGCTGAGCCTGCGCCCGCCCTCATCCTGCTTGGCCAGAATGAAGGAACTTCTCATGGTGAGAGACTTTCAGGACATCAATAGGACCGTTGGCCACAAAGCCCCAGGCAAGAGTTTACAAAACTCAACTTCCTTTTATGGCTTTCATTTTTTAAGGGTTTCCTTCTCCTTTGGGCACTTCACCCAGGACATGTTTCATTTGGAAATATAAACGCTTAAGTAAAAAATAAATAAATAAAAGTTTGCAGGGTGTGGTGGCACACACCTGTAATCCCAGTACTTGGGAGGCTGAGACAGGAGAATCTCTGGTTCGAGGCCAACCTCAGCAACTTTGCATTGTACCTCAGCAACATAGTGAGACCCTGTTTCCAAGTAAAAAATAAAATAGGGCTGGGGGTATAGCTCAGAGGTAGAATGCCGTTGGGTTCAATCCCCAGTACCAAACACACAAAAATAAATAAATAAATAAATATGCATACAGTGGTTGCCTGTGGTCCCAGTACTTGGGTGGCTGAGACAAGAAGATCACAGGTTCAAGGACAGCTTCAGTAATTTAGCAAGACACTCAGCAATTTAGCAAGAGCCTGTTTCAAAATAAAAAAAAAAAATAAATGGGGCTGGGGTGTAGTTCAGTGTTAAAATATCCCTGGGTTAGCTGGGCATGGTGGCGCATGCCTGTCATCCCAGTACTTGGGAGGCTGAGACAGGAGGATTGCAGGTTCAAGGCTGTCCTTGAACCTGCGATCTGAGCAATGTAGTGAGGCTCTCAGTAACCTAGCAAGACCCTGTTTCAAAATAAAAAATATAAAAGGGCTTGGGGCATGACTCAGAGGTAGAATGCCCATGGATTCTACCCCCAGTAACAACAACAACAACAAAAAATCCCTGGGTTTAATCCCTACTACCACAATAAATAAACAAATAAATAAATAAATAAATAAGGCTGGGGGTATAGCTCAAAGGTAGAATGCTCCTGGTTTAATCCCTAGTATCAGGTCTGGTGTCATGGCACACACCTATAATCCCAGTACTTGGGAGGCTGAGACAGGAGAATCGCAGGTTTGAGGCCAGCCTCAGCAACTTAGTGAGACTCTCAACAACTTAGTGAGACCCTGTTTCCAATAAAAAATAAAATAAGCCAGGCGTGGTGGCACACACTTGTAATCCCACTACTTAGGAGGCTGAGACCGGAGGATCCGGGTTCACGGCCAGCCTCAGCTACTTAGTGAGGCCCTCCGCAACTTCGTGAGACCCTGTTTCAAAATGAAGAATAAAAAAATAGGGCTGGAGGTGTATCCTGGAGGTAGAATGCCACTGGGTTCAATCCCCAGTACTGAAAAATAAATAAATAAATAAATAAATAAATAATAAAATAGGGCTGGGGGTATAGCTTGGAGGTAGAATGACCCTGGTTTCAATCCCTTGTACCAACCCCCCCCAAAAAAAACTGCATACAAAGGTAAAAATAGGTGAAGAAAAAGAGGAAGAGGAGGGGCCTCTTGTCTGCTACAGCCCCACGCCTCCACTTCCATAAGGCATCTGTATGTATGAACAGCTCAGAGGAACCCGAGCCCAGCAGTGTGGGCTGTAGCACCTCGAGGGGCGGGGTAAACACCTGCTGTCCAGCTCTGCTTCCAACCCAACATGACCTGGGGCAGGCCTTGCCACCTCTGGGCATCAGTTTCCCCACATGCGCCGCGGGGTTGTCTGAGGAGACTCAGATTGCAGGAAGTGATTATTTCTCACGTTAGATCCAGGCGGTGGCAGAAGCAGGCAGGTCGCTCCTGCACAAGGGCACACTGCTGCCCCTCAGGGCCTCGGAGCCTCTGAGGACCCCTGCCTCTGCCCTGGGCCTCAGTTTCCCCATCTGAGTGATGGGTTGGGGTAGCCCCAAGTCTGGATCAACCTGGCCACAGGCTAATGCGTTAGTCCTCAGCTCTGGTGGGTCAGATTGGGGTCACTGTTGGGGTTCAGGGTCAAGTACCTTGGTCACTGCTACAGCACTAGCGTGGCCACACAGCTCCACCAGCTGCTGCCGCCCAAAGCGATAGTCCTCCAGCAGCTCGCGCTCCAGGGCGGCTGCCTCAGCGGTGCTGGGGGAGAGTTGGGGAGAAGCTCAGACAAAGAGACAATGGACAGGAGAGACAGACCTGCAGACAGCGACTCGGATAGCGCCGGGAATGGCCCACCAATCCAGATCTCGAATCCGCCGTCTCTCCCCTACCCCCGAGCAGCTTCTGCAGCCGCGGGGTGCGGATCCTTACCCTCTTCCTCAGTTTCCCATTCACCAGGCACCGGGTTGAAGGGCAGCCCCGGGAGGTGGGAGCTGAAGCCTGGGGAGCGCGCGCCCTCTGGTGGTTGATGGTGCACATGGCGGTCAGTGTGGTTTTATTGCCCCAAAGGTGGAGACGCAGCCTGATCCAGGCTCCCCAAGAGTTCAAAGCAAGAGGAACCCAGAGCGGTATGCCCGGAGGAGGACTTCGACCTGGGAGACTTTTTCAGGCGGTGGGAACCACTGAGCAAGCTCCAAGATGCTGGAGGGGGCAGAGGGGACTGATGGCACCTGAGAAAAGCTGGATTTGGAGGATGTGGGAGTCTGATGTCTGCTTCAAGGAGGAAGGGAAACATGAGTGTGTGACTATCAGACCCTTTAGTAACCCCTCTTCAGAAGCAATGATAAAATATTTGTAAGCTGGGCATGGTGGCGAACACTTGTAATCCCAGTACTTGGGAGGGTGAGACAGGAGGATTGCAGGTTTGTGGATAGCCTCAACAACTTAGTGAGACCCTGTTTCAAAATAAAGAATAAAATAGGGCTGGGGGTATAGCTCAGAGGTAGAATGCCCCTGAGTTCAATCCCCAGTACCACAAAAATAAAAAAAGGCTCGGGGTGTAGCTCAGAGGCAGAATGCCTCTGGGATCAATCCCCAGTACCACAAAAATAAATAAATAATAAAATAGGGCGGGGTGTGGCTCAAAGGTAGAGTGCCCCTGGGTTCAATCCTCAGAAACCAAAACAAACAAAAAATTGTGGCTAAAGAGATGGGGACAACTGGCTCTACCCCACTTTGCTCAGTGACTGCTTGGCGCCTTCTCCACTCTCCAGCAAATCTGAAGGTAGGAGGGGCTTTGTAATTTTCAAGGCCCACTGCAAAATGAAAATGGGGGCCTTGTTAAAAACTACTAGGAGCCGGGTGTGGTGGCACACGCTTGTAATCCCAGTACTTTGGGAGACGGAAACCGGAGGATCCGGGTTTGCGGCCAGCCTCAGCTGTCTCTCTCTCTCTCTCTGTCTCTCTCTGTCTCTCTCTTTCTCTCTCTCTACTTAGTGAGGCCCTCCACAACTTCGTGAGACCCGGTTTCAAAATAAAGTATAAAAAATAGGGCCGGGGGGTGTAGCACGGAGGTAGAACGCCCCTGGGTTCAATCCCCAGCACCGCAAAAAAAAAAAAAAAAAAAAAAAAA